>PVIC010025423.1:0-25293 GCA_004025085.1 Thryonomys swinderianus
TGTTCTCTTTGTCTCCACTGCGTTAATTTCTGCTCTGATCCTTATGATTTCCTCTCTAGTATGTGCTTTGGGTTTGTTTTGCTCCTCTTTTTCTAGTTGTCTGAGGTTCATCATTAGATTGTTTATTGCGGTTTGCTCTATTTTCCGAGTGTATGCATTCACTGCTATGAATTTCCCTCGCAGAACTGCTTTCATTGTTCATTGATAACTCTTAACGGGGCAGCTTTTACTCACTGCAGGAGATTCCAGGATATTGATATTTCTCATCTTCTCATGCTCTGCTATTATATATAAAACTGAGATGCCATTCTTACACCTAAAGCATGGATGGATCTCCTTGATAAAAGAGCCCTTCTCTGGTTTCAGAGGCTGTTTCAGGTTTGCGTTCTGGGGCATGATAGGCCTTCTTTCTGGAAGGTGTCCTGAAAGCTCTGAATGAAGCAGTGAAATCCCCATGGTTCCTCTTTGTCCTAGTTACTTTTCTCATTGCCGATGGGTATCATGCCCTATAATCTAATCATCCCCCAAAGTCCCACTTATAAGCATATGAGGCTTTTCAGGAAACATGTTGTTATAAACCATATTACCGTGGGGTAGAATGTGTGCCTGAACTTGGCTAGCCTCCTGGCCAGTCCCACTGTAGAGCTCACATTGTCTACAGGGATCAGGACATTGATGTCCTCAGTAAACAGATGCTGTTTGCCCATCCCTGGAGCACTCTGCTCGGGAGGGTGATGCATATGCCAGGGGCACACGTGGGTATACCTCAGACCACCCAGTGAGGCTGGCAGGGGAGGAATAACAGGCACTGTGATGACAGGGACTGCTGGACATGGTGCCAGGGACGTGGGGGAGGGAACACTTTCAAGAGGCAAAAGTGGGCAGAGGTTGAGCTGATCATTCGGAAGGAAGAAATCTGGAGAGTAGAGGAGAGAGGGAGAGATCTGGTTGTTTTAACGTGAGCAAGTTTAGCGGGCTCCCCCATGTTTCTTCTTAGTAAGTCTTGGCAAGAGGCTGTAGTGCAGTGCCATGGTCAGGTGAGTTTTCTCAGGGAGATTCCTTGGAATTTTGATGACTACTTTGGGTATTTGGGGAGGGAGAATGTCTCCCAATGGATACAGTTTTCTTCCTAGAACTGAATGGTTTTTCCCCTTCCAACATTTTTGCTTCCTAATGTCCATTTGCAAACTGGTGCAGACTTATGATGGAATTTTCATTTGCAATGATCTGAGAAGAATGAAGTTAGATTTATTTAATTTTAAGGACTGCCCTTTATTCTGAGGAAATGACCTTCTTTTTGGTGTTAAGGTGTTCTTTCTTTTATGAAACGATTATGGAAGTAAATGGCATTTTATTTCAGTCTCCTGAGTTGCTAATTTCAAAAGGTAGAAAATTTAGGCTGGTATCATGTGAATGTCTCCCCTAACCCATAGCCCCATTTTGTGTTTGTATTTAAGTTTATCAAAAAAGAATCTACAAATTTAATGCCACCTGGGTTAGGTCCTCTTGAGGGGGAATCCAGTACTTATCATATCACCAAATCCAATTTTTTTTTAAACTGGGAATCCAACTCAGGGCCTTGCACTTGCCAGGCAGGGTTTGCACTGCTTAGCCACATCCCTGGGCCTCAAATCTAATTCTTTAGCCAATGATGACTTCATTGAACAGATGTCACCAGTCCCCCATGTCCAGGCCTTGTCCCCAGAGTTGTGATGTGGCCTTTTATAGTGGCAGAGTGTGTCTCACTTGGCCATCCCTCTCATGCCTCCCATGTCAGGAGGCTGAAAATAGCTCCTCAGTGGAGATCCATGGCAAATCCTTTAACCTGTGCATGTTTCCTTATTTGCATAAGATGTGACTAAGTTAAGGATTCTGAGAATCAGGTTTTCTGGGTTGTCAGGGTGGACCTCATGCATAGTCACACATGTCCTTATAGGAGCAGCAGAGGAAGTTTTGAGGCTGATGTGGCAAAGAGGAAGAAGCCAAATGAAGAAGGGGCTGAGATTACAGGGATGTAGACTCTGGCCAGGAAGTGCTGGTGGGCATCAGAAGCCATGAGAGACAGCTGGTTCTTCCCTGGGTCTTCTGTGGGGAGCATGGATCTCTGATGCCCTGATTTTAGACTTCTGGCCTCCAAAATTTCGAGACATCAACTTTGGTGTCTGATTTTTCCAGCGACTAACTTTGTGGAAAGTTGTTATGTGGCACCCATAGGTATAGCTCTGGTCAAGATCAAGGAGAATGAAGAAGTCTGGGTGTATTACTAGAGTCTATTTGTCCTGAAAGAATGAGGCCCAGCCATATTGCTTACCTCTTACTGGCTTTTGGCTAGTTCACCCCTGCCTGAAACTTGTCCATGTTTTTAAAATTGTACATATGTATCAATTCTTGATAAATCTTTGATCCTTTCTCCTCACTCCTTGAATTCCCTCCTGATTCCCTTCTCCTTGTAAAGGTCTGCTTCCATTTTTCATGCAATCTCTCCTTTATTTTACTCTTTAATTACTTTGTATTCTGTATTTCTCATATAAGAGAAATCATGTGATATTTAACGTTCTATGTCTGGCTTCTTTCACTTAACATTATGGATACAAGATCCATCCATTTTCCTTCACATAACATGATTTAATTATTCTTTATGGCCAAATGGTATTCCACTGGGTCTATCTATCTATATCACATTTTCTGTATCTGTCTTTATTTTAGGCATCTAGATTGTTTCCAGAATTTAACTACTGTGGCTTGCACTGCTATGAATGTTGTTATGTATGTATCATTGTTTTATGATGACTTTAACTCTTTCCGGAATATATCCAGGAGGGATATATCTGGTTCAAGTGGATTCTCTATTTTAGTGTTTTGAGGAATCTTCATACTGATCTCTATGGTGGTTGTATTAGTGGATGTTCCTACCAGCGATGTAGAAGGGTTTCCTTTTTCCTTCATGTCCTATTTCAGCATTTTTTTTGTATTTTTAATGATGGTCATTCTATCTGGAGTAAGATGGAATCTCAGAGTTGTCTTGATTTGCATTTCCCTAGTAGCTTAATATGATGAATATTTTTTCATGTATTTACTGGCCATTGATGCTTCTTTTTTTTGGGGGGGGGAGTCTCTCTTCATTTCATGGCCCCACTTTGGGTCATTTATTTTTGATATCTTCATTTATTCTATAATAGTACACTATCAGAAAAGTAGCTGGCACAATCTTTTTCTCATTCTGTAGGTTGGCTTTTCACTCTGTTGTGTATTTCTCTTGTACAGAAAGTTTTTTAAAAAATTGATTTTATTGGTATATTTTGTATACATATTATGATCACAATCAACACTGAGAGTTTGTACCAACCAGTACCTGATAAAACTTAATTCTCATTTTTTCCCATTCCTCTGCCTCCCCAAACCTTCCACACCCTATATAGATGAGCTTTGTTTCCTTTTTTTAAAATCATCAAAGTTTTTCCTCTCCTTTCTTGTACAGAAACTTTTTAATTTGCTGTACTCTCATTTGTTGATGCTTGGTATTATTTTGTGTGCTATGGGAGTGCTGTTTAGGATGTCTTGGAAATCCTTATCTAAATCTTGATTTTCTTTTCTTTTCTTTTCTTTTTTTTTTGCTTTTGAGACAGGGTCTCGCGTTGTAGTTCAGGCTGGCCCTGAGCTCACTATGGTGCCCAGGCAAGCCGCCGCGAACTCAGCAATCCTCCTGTCTCTGCCTCCCGAGTGCTGGGATTACAGGCATGAGCCACCACGTCTGGCATTGTGGTATGCAGTGTTGATTGTTGGTGGGCGTGTCTCCACGCCCAGCATTATATGTGGTAACCGGGGATCAAACTCAGGACCTTGCGCTTGCGAGGCAGGCGCCGGGACCACTGAGCTAACCCTCTGGCCCTTGATTTTCTTTTCTTTATTTTTTTCTGGTACCAGGGATCAAACTCAGGACCTTGCACTTGCTAGGCAGGTGCGGCACTACTGAACTACATTACCAGCCCTTAAACCTGATTTTAACAGAACTACTTTCAGTATTATGTTGGTTGTAGTTTTTTATACCTGGGTTTTTATCAGTTTGAGAGAAAGTCTTTTACATCTGTGTTCATCAGTTTTTTTTTTTAAATAATGAAGGGATGTTGGATTTTGTCAAAGACTTTCTGCCTTTAGATATTACCTCATTAGGTATTGATTGGTGTTTTGGTCATGATCATGTGATTTTTGTCCTTGCTTCTATTTATGTGGTGTATTATATTTATGGACTTAGGTAGGTGTACCTTCCTTGCTGGAATGAAGTTGATTTGGTTATGAATCTTTTAGATGCTTCATTGAATTCTGTTACCAGGGATCAAACTCAGGTACCTGCGCTTGCAAGGCAGATGCCGGAATCACTGAGCTAAATCCCCAGCCCAATTCTAGGAATTTTTAAGCTTTTTCACTGATTTATTCTATGGTCCATTGATCATTCAAGCGTGTATTATTCAAGAAATTTATTTTTCACTACTTTGGAGCCTGGGAAGTCTAAATGCACAGACTGATTAAATTGGGCATCAGCCTTTAAAATGACAGGCAGCAATATTTCCAGCCTTGAAAGGATTTTGTATAGGAAATGGTGAGATTAATTTTGTATTTTAGAAATTTATACTTTAAAGAATATAGTAAGTAAGCAAAAGACATTCTTAGGATAAGTGAAGTAATTTAAGGAGAACCTGAACTGGCACCAGGCAGGGACAGTATCAAATTTGTTGATTCTTACAGATCACACATGAAGCTAAAGGGTAAGCCAAGTTTTCAGACCCATATAGAACTAGATTATCAGTTCATAGAGTTATAGTGCTGGGAGTCCTACATGTTTGTTTTTATATGTGTGGACACCTGTAAGCAACTTTTCCAAGGTCACATAAGGTAAGTGAACACACCATTATTGTGAATGTACTTATAAAGCTTTATTTTATGATATAAAACCTCTAACTTGAAAATTAACAAGTTTTCTTATGAATTTTAAAGGTTTTAGTTGACATAGTTTTAACAATTATAGTGATGAGAAGAAAAACTTTGACCTTAAGGAAGGTACCTTAGTGTAAGAACACTTGCCCACCATGTAGGAGAAAAGGGTTCAGGCCACAGTACTACCAAAGAAAAATAATTTGCATTTAAAATAGAGTGGACAATTTAAAATTTTTCATTAAATGGAAAATGACTTATTTTTAAAACAAAAAATCCTTGCTTGAACTTCAAAATAAATAGTTATCAATGGATTTGATTTGATTAAGAATAAATCTTACAGTGAGGCAGCCCTGTAACTCCAGCTATTGGGAGCCTAAGATAGGACAATAGCAAGTTTAAGGCCAGCCTGGATAATGTAATAAAACCCCATTTCAAAACAAAAATAAAAAGGAGATAAGGACCTATATGAGCCAGGATCTCTGATGACACTTTGATCTTGTACTTTTAGGCTTCAAAACTCAGAAGTCACCCAGGCTGTGGTATTTGTTACAGAGACTTCCTAGACTAAAACAATACCTTAGTGAGGTTGGAGTTTTCCAGAACAGAAATGAAGGCAGTTGTCTATCTGGTAACCTCACTGCTCCTTTTATTTGTCCAGAGACATTCAAGTGTAGAAAATAGAGTGCTGTGCGGTCTTGTCCTGGTTATGCTGAGGGACAGGCTGCACTTGGATCCTACCCATAGCACCAAAGGCAAAACACCAGTCAGTCCCTAATCAGTACCTCGCCATGCTGATGCAGATTCTGTTCACAAACATAGCTATCTTTGATCTGCCTGTGTAATGTCCAACATGCTCTTCAAGACATGGATGCTCAGTCTCCAGCCTAAGTGGAGCTCTCCTTTCCTGACATGACTGAGAGCGAGGTGCAACTGCTGATAGAAGAGGAGCTAAAGGTTTTCCTACTAACTTTTTGAATAGGCGTTTTGTGGGACAGTAATCATCATAAACACAAACAGTTCTATGGTGTAAAATTAGGAACTGTTGTGATAAATTAAACCTTTTTTTGGTTTTGGGTCTTAAAAGGATATTTACTATGCTAATTGTCCATGTAAAGCTCAAGGAGTTCACATCTGTGAACAAACAGATTTCACAAAGATAAGGGACAATTGACCTTTTTTTCACTCAGCATCTTGTAGGATCAGTGGTTGGTAGATGCCATTTTGGAACCTGGTATGCTGTTGAGAATTATGAAATATGAGTCCTTCATATTTGAGATCATGTAGTCTGCAGTCTTTTGATTTAAATGTGGGCAAACTGGCTTGTGGATGGAGCTCAATAATAGTAGAGCACTAGCCCAATATGTGTGAGGCTTGGATTTTATACCCAGATCTCCAAAAAAGAAAAAAAAGTAAAACTAAATTTGAGAAAATTGAGGTTTATGAAGTTGAAGGAATTTGTCAATGTCATCCAGTTTAGTTGAAAGGCCAGGGCTAGAACCAGGCCTCTTGATTTTCAGCCTGGTATTCTTACTGCTTCTGGAACTTTCCTTGCCAGAATATAGTAATTGGGAGGTGGGGGTGGGGGACTCAGGCACCAAACTTCAGCCTATTCTGGTATGGTGATTATCTTTGCTATTGCTTAATTTTATTAGTGAAAGGGTTGTGGGTATACTGAACTTCTTACTCATTTTTTTTTTTTAAAGAAAAAGCTTACATTTGCTAAATCAAATCTGAATGTAGTTTATCCAGGACATTTCCTGGTAAAATTGAAGGCCCCAGGGAAATTTAATCCAGTGTTTCTGACTTGTCTTCATCTGAACTTGTCTACATTGGCTCTTTAAGTGATTTCTCTGACCCTAGCCTTCTGAGCATTTTTCTAATCTGTCTTCCCTCAGAAACAAGACATTGCATTTGGACAGATGGGAAGTTTCACCCCCCCCCCCTAAGTTCACAGCTCTCCTAACCCACTCAAATAAAATGAAAACAAAAATTCCAAACAGCCCTGGAAATTCTTACATACCTTTCAAAATGGAAAGTACGTGTCAGAAAGCCACAAAGAAAAAGGAGTGTTTGGGAAAAGAGCATGGAAGGTAATAATGCCCCCCAACAACAAAAAAATTCTAAGCCTGGGAAGATCCAGAATGATTCACTCTGAAATGATGGCCAAAGAGTGATTTAATAGCTCTGGGAGAGGGATTTCGAAAGCCTAGAGACCTAATCCCTCAAGAAGAGAAGGGGAGGAAAAGGACTGGAAGCTGGTGCATGCAAGAATTAGGTTAGCCATCAAGAAGGATTTCTTTTGATTGAGACAGTCATTAACACATTAGAGTGAGTATGAAGGGTTTAGCAGAAGATGCCTGGGGAGGTAGAAAGATTACAGTCTTTAAAGCCACAGGTTGAATAACTGGCCATGCTACATCTGAGGCATGCAACCTTGGGTAAGATACTGACTTTGATAGCCAGAGACCTCAGCAGAAAGATACAGGAGGGTTGCCTAGTGTGTGTCACATTCCTGGCCCAACTAAAGTGCTCAAAACTGGTGGTGCTTAGTATGATAAAGTAGTAATGATCCTGACTATGTGGTTTAAGGTCAGTGAGTCTCAGTAAGGGAGAAGCCCTTTTCAAGACAAACCCTTGGCTGCTTGATGTTTGAAAGAGGTAAGCTCCTCTAGAACTCCTGGCCATGGACTCTGCTTTCTTCCTTCCCAGGAGAAAACATAATGTCAATGATGTAAAGATTATTTCAAGTATTGTGAGAGTCTGATGTGTTCAAATATTCTCTTACCTGGGACATTATATGTTTAAGGAAATTTAATACAAAGTGAATCTACTGTAGTACATTGGTGCCTCCTAAGATTGGGGGAGATGCTAACTTTTCTGGAAAAGCTCGAGGATAGCTGAAGGTCCTCTAACTAGGGGCCTTGGGGGTTCATTTGAGAGATGCTACCTTGGATTTTACCCTGTATAACCACTTGGTTCTGGCTTATATTTGGTTTATTTTAGGAAGTATTCAGAAATTTTTAGTCAGTTTATGGAATCTTGTTTTACCAATAGTCACTTCACCCTAGAAAGCTGTCCCAATGACTTAGGACAGGGCAGTTGAAGTAAGACTCAAAGCCAGAGATTAAGTAGCATAGAGTGATTCAGGGACAGGTATCTGGACAGCCAGAGTAGCCCCAGGGAGCTTTTTGAAGGAGCAGTGTTTGCCTGAGCCTTCTAAGGAGTGATTGTCTTTGGAGAGGCTGAGGCAGTTGGGGCTGCTTCACCTAATATGCAAGGGTGGGAATGAGGCTTTGGTTAGGAATAAGCATTGAGAAGAGGAGTGAGAAGTAAGATTGGATCAGGAGGGTGGGCACTACTGGGTCTGTGGAGGTTGTGCCAGTCAAGCCTTTGGTCATGACAGCCCAGGCACTGGGGAGCTCGAGGAGTTCTGGACAGTACACCACAGTGACTAGCAAGTGCTGTGCTTTGTAGTCTCCCAAACCTACTGGAGAAAATTGGTGGAAAAATTCAACTATAACAATAATCTATGCCATGGTTTTACATTTAGAAAATAGAGAAAAGTCTATGAAGAAAGATACTGCTCTTGCTCCTAGTACTCAGATGTTTTTAAGAATTTGTTGTATGTCTTATTTGCTTTTTACTTTTTATGTGTACATACATAATCTGTATAAAACATATATTCAATTTAACATATTTTTAAAAGTGCTTTTAATTGCTTTGAACTTCATTAACATGCTGTATACCATCTTTGTTATTTTCTATATATATTAAATCATTCCTAATTAATACATATTTATTTTATGTTAAAAATTTCTTTTTTAAAAAAATGTGATTTCTTTGTGTGTCTGTATTTAGATTTGTTTGCTTGAAAATATGTTAATAAATTGAAGAATTAAGCAGTTTTGAAAAATACTGCAAAATTGCTTTCCAAAAAGGTGGTATCATTTTATATGTCTGTTAAATGTCTGATCATGTTTTGCTTAATTACCTCTTATCTTCAGTGTGTATTTCAAGTTCAAAAGAAGTATCTTTACTAAATTGAAAGGTATGAATATTTTAGATTTCATGAATATAATTACCTTTAAAGCTGAATATTTTTCTATATATTTGTATGTGGTTTAGAATTCTATGAGGTGCTCATTAATATCTTCTGGCCAATAATTTATGTTACAGTTTTTAATTATTTTTTATATAACTTAACAGCTTTTTTCTGATTATAAATTTTTCTTTCCAAAAATAAAAAAATGGAGATACTTTTTAAAAGGAATGATATGTATTAGGCATAATCCAGTTTTCTAGAATTAACCACTGTTGGGCTGGGGATTTTTTTAGCTCAGTAGTCCTGTCCTTGCCTTGTTAAGTGCAAAGTCATGAGTTTGATTCCTGGTACAGAAAAAAAAAAAAAGAATTAACCACTGTTGATATTGTGGTAAATTTTACTTTCAAAATATTTTCTAATCATGTTTATCATGACAGTATGTTATTGTATAGATAGATCTCACTTATTTGATAGCTCCTCATATTAGTTGAGATATTGAAACTTTTCCATTGTTTTCTATTGTAAACATATCAATAGAGATATATTGTAGCTGTAACTATATACCAATGGTGTCCTGTTTCCTAAAGCAAACCTGAGAAGTTGAACTTTTGAGACTTAGGGCAAACCAATCTGATGTTTTGGTGTGAATCACCAAACCGATCTCTACAAAGTATGAAGACTCCTCACTTTTGTCTGCCAGATTGTTTCCCTACTGTGTTAACAATGCTGGGTGCTGCTGCTGTTTTTACAGTTTATCAATCTGATAGGTGAGAAATGTGTTTCTTATTTCGGTTTACATTTATTAGATTACTGGAGAGATCAACAGGCTCTTAACTTACCAGTTACACATCTTGTATTTTCTTGTTTAAAATGTGAGGTGAACAAGTTGCACATGGAGAAGGTTAATTTTAGTTCTTCTGATTCTAGTGTTTTGAGTAGTGCCTACCTTGCTCTGAATGATGAATGTGAAGGTCATCTTTTCTTCACTCTTTCTGTTTAATAAATCAAAAATTCTTTCAGTTTCTTCTTTTCTTTGCTTTTTTAGACAGGGTCTCGCGTTGTAGTTCAGGCTGGCCCTGAGCTCACTATGGTGCCCAGGCAAGCCGCCGCAAACTCAGCAACCACCACATCCAGCACTGTGGGATGAGGTGTTGATTGTTGGTGGGTGTGTCTCCATGCTCAGCATTATATGTGGTTACCGGGGATCGAACTCAGGTCCTTGCGCCTGCGAGGCAGGCACCGGAACCACTGAGCTAACCCTCCGGCCCCTCAGTTTCTTCTTTTGAGACATACCTTGTGTTTGAATTTTCTTTTCTACTTTCCCATGGTTACAGTTTAGATCTAAAAGATGCAAAAGTCTTATGTGCAGGATGGACTTGCAGAAGGTGATTGGACCATGAGGGTACTGACCCCACCCATGGATTGATCCAGTGCTGGTTTGATTAGGGGATGGAACCCAGCTGAAGGACATAGGTCGCTGAAGGAAGCATCTATCTCCTGGATCTTTCCGTTTTTCTCTGCTTCCTGGCCACCATGCGTTGAGCACCTTTCTCTGTCAAGTCTTTCCACCTTGCTGATTTCTGCCCCACCATGGGCCTAAAGTGGTGGAGCCAAGTGGCTGTGGACTGAAACCTCTGACACTTTGAGCCAAATGAACCTTTTTTCCTTTAAGCTGCTGTGTAAGGTATTTTGGTTACAGTGATGGAAAGCTGACCAGTATAGCCAATATCCTCTGTACTCTGCATCTGGATAATTGATAGTCTGTGTGTGTGCGCTGTGCTATGCATGCATGTGTTTGTTTATGTATATACACTGACAGCTCTAGAAGGGAAGGTATCTTTGGTCATCTTACTTGCTGCTTGTCAAAACACTGAATGTAGCCCTAAACAGAGCAGGTGCTTTATTAGTATATTTTAAATGACTAGGTTGCATTAATATAAAAGGATGAGTGGTTTGTTTGCTTTGCCCACTAGTAACTGTACACTAATGAAAGAGTCCTCTGTCTATCTGATTGTTTATCCTTTATTTATGAGCATTAGAAATTTCTTGTGGAGAGAAGCACATTAAAAAAACAATTATTTATAGTAATAGCTAGGACTATAGCTGTATGTAATAGAAGTTGATTTAGTTCAAGTAAAAGGGGAGCTTATAAGGAGGTAGCTTATTTTATTGGAAACCAGGCAGAAATGCAGTGGGGCTATAGGAAGAGACTAGAGTAAAAACAAGACATTTTAGTGTGTGCAAATCTTTCCCTTTCTGTTTGATTAGTTTTTAATTTACCCACAAAACCAGTTATTGTTTGTTTGAGGAACATAGAGATGCCAAAATGTAGTCACATCATAGCTCTTGAATGTGTATTGCTCCATTGAAAAGACTCCCTTGGGCTGAATTAGAATCTCCCAGTCCTACTTTCAAATTCCCAACAGAAAGGAGCCTGCAACAGTGACTGGGACTCAGGGTCACACTGCTCTATGGTGGATCTTGGGGCTGGTGGGTGGAGATGTGGTCTGGTGAAGAGGTCTACAGTGACTATGAGCTGTCTGGCTCTGGTCTGGGTGGAGAACACTGTCTTTATCAGCCGTGCTCTATGGCGTGTTGGCATGTCATCCCTTAGAATAACCTATCTGGGGTCATTTTAGCCAAGAATTTTACAAGACTATCCAGAAGAGGGCATATGTTCACAGGATTACCATTAGGAAATATTCTATATGGGAAAGTTTGCAGCAGTTTTAATATATGAGCTTTGGAATTAGTGGTAATTGTATTAAGGATGTGGATCTATTCTGCTCAACTCCAAATAGGATTGCCACATATAACTGCTGACCAGGATTACATACATCCAATGCAATGTTAAGAACATACATCTACTGAAAAATTATTTATTGTCTATTTTAATTATAATTTAACTGTGTGTCCATTATTTTATCTGGCAACCCTAATTCCAAAACCATTAACTGTAAGTGGAGAGGAAGATTTGGATCAACAGGAATATGTTATTTGTATTTTTGATTTCCTAGAGTTTTTGTGCTCCTCAGTATTATTTGGGACAACGTACTGTGAATTATTTATTGCCTTGGTGTGTATCCCTGGAAGGCTGGGGTGTGAGCAGTGAAAACAGAAGGGCAATAATAGACCTGGGACTAACATTTCAGTGTTTTCCTTCTTACCTTAAAATTAAACAACCAACTTTCATAAACCTTGGTTGTGTGTAGAATTTTAAAATCCGAGATTTATTCCTTTAGCAGAAAGTTTTCTGCATCCTGATAAGATCAATAAATTCCTAAAAGGAACAGCAAGAAGTCTTATCTAGAGTATCACAACTTACCACAAATTTTCTTTGAATTAGTGGTATAAATTATTTTCTCTTTGATGTATAACCTAGTCAAAACTAGTTGTTTTTCTTTCTGTACTTTCATAGGTTCATTGATGTACTCAAAATCCATGTCCACCCATGTATAGACATTAAGTAGAGAATAATGCCCAAGATACCTCTGCCTGTACCTGTCACAAGTTACTTTATTGGGTACTTGGTACTCACAGCTGAGTGGGTCCTTGAAATGGAGACCATGATTTATTCCCTTGATCAGTGCCTCTCTACCCTCTGTAAACTTGGCTTCACTCAGTTGTCACATTCATACTCAGTACTTGAAGAGTTCAATGAGAACTTCCAGAAAGTGTGGCTGGCTGGGCTGAAGATACTTGGATCTCATTTATTATTTCCTGATAGATGCATGTTTTCCAGGGAATTGTCTATCATCGGTTTTACATCTCAGCTTATAGTTCCTCTGATACATTCCAGGGTGATGCTGGATTTCCATGCTTGTAGGTAGACAAGTGCAGGGAGAACAAGGTGAGTGTGAGGTAGTAGTGAGATAGGGAGGTGTAGAGTCTCCAGGGAAGAAAAAGTCATCACTTTAAATGCGGGGTTTAGATTACTGTTTTCTCTACCCTCAAAACCATCTGAAAATGTGTCTGGGCACACAGACATGGCTTGGAGTGGCACTTTGCCAAGTGTTATATTTGTTATATAAAGAAAGTGGCAGTTCAACTTTTCTGAAGGTGATGATGGGTTTTCCGATTTCCAAGATTTCCCTCATGATAGTTGACTCCTTCAGTGTGACTGGTCATTTTATCCATTGAAGCATCATAAACTTGCTGAGCCAGATGGAACTCTGGACATCAGAATGGGTATCTTTTTTACTTTAGCTGAGCAGGGTAAAAAAGTTTTAAGAAGTTACTTGCCTGAGGCCTCAGAAAATTATTCTTTCTATTCCTGGTCTGTTGCTTCACTATCTTCAGTAGTATTTACATATTTTGAAATTATCTGCTGCAACAAAAATACTTTTTTAAAAAAATAATCATGCTGGTGCCAGGCGTGATGGTTCACGCCTGTAATCCCAGCACTTGGGAGGCAGAGACAGGAGGATTGCTGAGTTCGAGGCTTGCCTAGGCTACATAGTGAGCTCAGGGCCAGCCTGAACTACAAAGCGAGACCCTGTCTCAAAAAAAAAATCATGCTGGAAGCATGTACTAATAAAAATTTTAAAAATCATATAAGGAATACCTATAGTCACATGCATGCACCTACATACACATATATACCTGGATATACATATACATACCTACACAGGCAGTTAAGGCTGTCATTTTAACTTTCAATTAAAGGTAGTGGCCAGCTCTACCCTGATGTTTTTTTATTTCACCCCTCAAGAGTACCTTTGCAGAACCATGGTGTCTGGGGCAGTACAATTTTATAAGTAGTACACTAATCCAGGTTGCATTCTAACTCTGACCCTGAAATTTTTTCACAACAAGGCTAATAGATTTATAGCCACCATCATTCTAAAATGTGAGAGTGTTCTAGGCATATTCTCTTTTGCCTTTAATATAATTCAGAACTCAGGTGAAGGGGAGAAATTATAGGCAGCTTGGAGGATGTATAATGCAGTGGAAGGGCCAGGAGAGTTATGGGGAAAACTGTTACCCCCAGCCTATCTGAAGGATGAAGAGAACTTGGTCAGTGTCTCTGCACACAGCCACCCACTGTTATTCTGCAGGAATAGTCTAGCCTTCTTTTTTTTCTTTTTCTGTTTTTGTATTCAGATTTATGAGAGATAGAATCAAGTACATTTAAGCATAAAAAGATTTCCCCTGAAGGTAAATACCACAGCACAATGATTTCTGCTACTTGTTAGTGATAAGAAAGATGGAGGAAGATACAAGATGCCTCCAATGATGAAAGCTCTAATAGCATCTTTCCCTGGAGTGCAGGACACAGTGCTGTCTACTGCATGATTACATTTCTGACAGACATCTTTATCATTCATAGACTAAGGTAGAAATTTTATCTTTTCCTCACTATTCCTTAGATCTTGTCAAACCCAAGCAAAGATGGTAGCTCTCCTTGACTTCAGACAGTCAACTTGTTGGGCTATTAAAAAGTATATTACCAATAGATGGTTGTCAGTATAATAGAATCAGAGAGAGAGAGGGAGAGGGAGAGGGAGAGGGAGAGGGAGAGGGAGAGGGAGAGGGAGACTGGAAGATGCCCTTTAGAAGATGTTTATGTCCTCTCCGGGCTCAGAGCCTTTTCTAGCAAGCCAACAGATGGGTGCCTCTTCCAGTTTCAGTCTTCCCCTGGGCTTAGTATCTGAAGAGCTTTTACGATTGTGAAAGCTACTCACGTGTATAAAGGGAAGGCCTCTTAGATAAAATGCAAAGCCTGCTGAGGCATAGCACAGCAAAGCCTCTCAGTCTGTGGTGGAGAACTGCCAAGGCATCCAGTGCATTTTTATATTTACATATTTCCTTTGTTCTTAAAGTTATTCTCAGATGATACCAGGAACTCTTTGGCAGCCACTTTTTAAAAATGAAATCAATCGTCTTTAAATACATATAACCTCAATCCTTAGGCAAGAGTGATTATGTACTACCAGGGGTCACTCCCCTCCCCATCTCTTTGACAAGTGTCCTTGTACATTGTTGAATTAAAGACTCTTTTCTTCAAACATATGATACCTATTTGTAGTTGTGGCTGCATGACCACATAAAGTAAAAATATTTCTGCAAGTGCCCCTTGCATCACAGATGAGTTTATAATTTTGCTTTCTGAATGACAGAAATACATTTTACTGCAACTGAAGAAACCCTAGTAACACCACATTCTACTTTACTTAGCATCACCAGAACTTGTGCACAATTACTAAATAGTAACATCCTGAAGATTCATGCATTCTGTTGCAAGTCTTCAGTGGTTGTGTTCCTTATCTTTGCTACAACCTTGCAACTCTCATCCTTTACCTGAATGGGCAGGTTTGACTCTCTACCCGCAGCAGAGAGCCCATATGAGGATTCGGAATGTTGTGTTACTGCTGGACACTGATGTGGGTAGGGTCTCTGGATGTAGTGAGGTGCTTGGTGACACTCTATGATCTCTGTTCACATGTTCCAACCCTGTATACACATTCTTCGAGAATCAGTAAGTTCTGTCATTTTCCTTAAGAGCCTGCTGAAGTAGAAGCTCCCTCTCTGAGCATCCACAGACTGCTACACTGAGGCCAACATATCTTTGCATTCCCTTATAGTGGCAGGAGAAAGTCCCTGACTTTTTTGGCCTCTTGTGACTCTCACTCTTAACACTCCCTCTGAAGGGCCTGCCCTTGCTCTGTTCTTTTTTGTTCAGTCTGACTTGTGTCCGTTCACTACACTGAAATTTATCATCAGTACAATGGTATGCTGAGTCTTGCAATCAAGCTGGTTTTGATGGCAACCTCCCTGACTGGACTTACTGTTCCTTCAGCCTCCACACTCTCCAGCCAGGCAATTGGCTATGGGTTACAGATACTTTTCCAACTGTAGAAAGTTGGGGCAGCAGCCTTGGTCTCATTTTACTTATTATTGAAATTGAGGTGTGGTTTCCATGAGTGAGCTCTTCAGATTCCCTTGTTTAACTTGTGTTCTGAATCTACAAAAAGCAACTTCTGTTGAGCAGGTGCTGCGGAGCCTAATTATCAAAACTCAGTTCTTTGTTTTGTAGAGATGCGGTTGTGAGGTGTACTTGAAACAGGTGGAGAGAGTCCCTGTGTTGGTTAATTTCATGTTTCTACTTGACTAAGTGCTGTCCGGATACATGGTCACAAACATTATTCTGGGTATGTCTGTCAAGGTGTGGCTGCTCAAGGATCTAGCATTTGCATACATAGACGACAGAGTGGATTGTCTTCAGCGGTGTATTTGGGCCATAGGGTATTTTTAGAGTATTATGAGGTGAAGAATTGAACAGAACACAAAGCTGATTTTCAGTGAGTAAGAGGGAGCTCTTCTTGTCTGACTGCCTTGAGATGGGACAAAGGTCTTTTCCTGCCATTTGGCTTGAACTAAAACATTGTTTTTTCCTGAGGCTGGTGCTTGCTGGTTTTTGGAATAGAACTCAACCTCCACCTCTGCTGGGTCTCAAGCATTTGAATATAACTAGAAGTATCCTGTCAGACCTGATGGGCCTCTGGCTTTGCATACTATAGACATGGGGATTTATCAATCCCCATAATTGCCAGTGGCATTTAGAGAAGGATGACTTTGGCAGGGGGTATTGTTTTCTTTGCAGGGTTCAGAGTGAAGCTGTCCACAGAAACACCAGTGCCTCCAAAACCAAATTGCTCATGACTCCAAGATTTCAGCCACAGCTTCAGTTCCTTCTTCAGTTCTCAAAACAGGAACTAATTTCTTTGAAGTAAGGAGAAATATTATTTCTTGTACAGTGTGTGTGCTATTCTCTTTTCTAGAGTTTATTTCTTTTTATTTTTCCCCCTTTATTTTTGGATTCATGTTTATATGAGTTTCAGCTTGATGTTGTTATGGCTTTTATCTAGATGTCCCCCCAAAACCTCATGTGCCAATATGGGGCTTTTGGTAGTGAGTGGATAATGGGTGGGTGAAACTGGATGACTGGACTGATTGGTTTAACATAGTTTTGTGTGTAACCAATGGATTCAGTGAAGAGGGAAGACCCATTATGAATGTGGGTGGCACCAACCAGTAGACTTATAGCCTGGTTGAGATAAAAAGGGAAAGAAGAAAGGTTCACTACTTTCCATCTGCCAGGCTGTGGACTGCTGTTCCTCTGCTGTGCCCCTCTGCCGTGGCACCCTGCCTTGAAGCCAACTGATTGTGGACTGAAACTCTTACAGACTGTGAGCCAAGATAAACTTCTCTTCCTTTAGCTATTGGGTGTTTTGGCTTAATAACAAGAAAGTAACTAAAATAACTGGTGTTTCCAAGAATCTTTATTCCTAAGGTCATGGTTTTTGGTTGTATTTTCTTTTTATTACTTTCCTCCTTCCCTTTATAAGAATCCATAACTGGTTCTCTGTATATAGTAGCCTGCCCTTGTTTTTCTTCTATAAACATTGGCTCAGTGCTTCAGCTTCTGTTGTCAAGACACACTGGGAGATGACATCCCATGAGTGCTTTGCAAGGTTTTTAGAAGAGAAATGTTTGAAATGGGGCAGTTTACACAGTAGGGAGTGAGATGAAAGTCTCTCTTATCCATGATGGCAGTAGTATCTTTTGCGAAGGCTCATGCCTCCCTTTCTGTCTGTTCTTCCTCTGTCTTCTTGTGTATTTGGTCCCACACATTTGCTACCATTTCCCTCTGGTTATCAAACTCTAGTGTGTTTTACACACTAGTCATTTATACAGAAAGCTTGTATAAATGCAGATTTCTGGGCCTGCTCATAGGTATTCTGATTTAGGGGTTATGAGATAAGAGCTAGAGTTTGGCATTTTTAATAAATCCCAAGTAGTCTGGAAGTGACTTGTCCGAGGACTACACTATCTGATGTCCTTATGTCTGCACCCTTTATAAAAAGGACTAGTCAGTGGGAAATTATTCCTTGTTGTGGGAAATCATTAAAAAGGTCCTGGGTGGCATGTACCCTTTGAATTGTAGGAAATCAGCACAGTTCCTCTGAGTTTCTTTCCACTTTGAGGCACCAGTTTTGCATAATACTATTCCTGGGGCTCAGTTGGAGTCAATCTTCCATTCTGACTACTGTCTTTTGAGAACCAGGACCAAAGCAAGGAATTGGAAGTCCTGTTTCTAAGACTGCCGCTAGGTTAGAGATAAGGGCATTGTGAACCCTAATTTAATCCCACTGTAGATGATGAGAAATGAAATAAACACTAAGAGTAGTTAAGCAGCATTCAAGACTCTCTGTTAATGTGGTCAGATGAAATAGGTGAAAAATGAAATGGAAATCCCAGGAAGGGAGAACTTGATGAACTGTGTGAAATAAGGGTGCAAGAATTGAAAGAAGTCAATTTTCCAATGCTGTTGACTGACTGTGAAATTTTCTTTTTCTTTTTTTTTTTAAACAGAGAGACATCAGGCTGTCTCTGACATCAAAATAAATGAATCAGAAGTTTGATGTACACAGAGCACTTTGTGGTTGCCTTCTGTATAATTTTCTTTATCAGGACTTCTACTACTGGAAATCCTTGTCATAAAACAATGTATCATCTCATAAAAACTTTAAAACAGTAGGCCCAAGGGGAAAAATGTAGCTAAAAGAAAATTTTTATTATAATATTGGCTCTTGTTGCTTTCTGAAACAATCAATCAGAGGCCAGAAAAGGGCTTCGTGTCTCTCATGCAGTTCTCCAGGCTTGAGTTTACAAAGCTAGTACTCTATAGTGATCTGCCCAGACGGGTAATATGTGTGCTACAAACTACAGCTACATATTTTAATTTTTCTGGAAGCCATATTAAAGAAAGGAGAAGGAAATAGGAGAAATGGATTAAAATCTATTTTATTTCACCCAGTGTATAGAATGTTATTTCAACATGTAATCATAGTAAAAATGATTGGAATAATTAGTTTGTTTTTTATTATTTTAAGACTTTGATATTAGGTGGATTTGTCTAATATGTGTGACATATATCCGTTCAGACTTGCCACATTTCAAGTGTTTTGTGGTCCACATACAGCTAGTGGTTAATGTATTACATTGCCACAGTTTTGCAGCCTGTTTTTGAGACTGCCAAATCCATGCTGCTGTGATTCATGGCTCAATCCATCATGGTCCTAATTTACAAAGTAAATGGACAGAAGGCTTATAGCACACATTTCTGCTTTTTGTATGAATATAGAACTCTAAATAGCTGAATATAATCATCATTACTATAACCTTTAAATGTTCTTATGACACATGCTTTTGGACAAAAGTTATAGAAATGCAAATACTTGTAACAAATGTTCAACTATCATTTACTAAACCTCATCATGTTCTGGTATCTTTCAGAAGTTAAGGATAGAGCAATGAAGAAATAGACATAACTACTGCTCATGTGTAGCCTGCCTTTATGGTAGAAGAGATAGATGATAAACAAATAAATACACTGTGTGACAGATGGTGAATACGATGAGAAAAATGAAGGAAGGGGGATAGAGAGTACCTACTGGTGTGAGCCTTCAGTTGTAAAGTGTAATCTTTCCCAGTATTGATCCGGAGTCTTGCCTTTTCCTTTTGAAAACCTTTTCCTTCTGACACTGTTTATTCTTTTTGTCTGTTTACTTTAGTGACTGACTACACCTCTATTCATCATCTCCCCAAACCTAAAGCTTACGGAATTAGAGACACTGTTTTATTCTTTCTACAACAACATTAATGTGTTCAGGAAGAATTATCCAACTGGCTTTTTGAAGTTCAAAGAAAAATGCTTTTGCAGTTTCTTGACTTCTATTCTCTGTTCACTGGTAGAAAGGTGAAATAAAAATGGCCATTAGTTTGCATAAAACCACATGACAGTCTAGATCTATATCATAAAAATTATATATTGTGGTTATTTTTTCTTTTCTAAGATATTTTTGAGCTATCACTATTCATATAATGCCAATTCATTCTGTTAAGCTTTTGACAATAGACTGAAATACAGCTCAGGCCTTTACATTTTTAGAGAGAAATTTATTATTTCCTACAATGGTAAAGTCTAGAATACAGTATCAGACATAACTGAATTCTGCTGCTCAAATGAATTCACTGTGTATTAGTGTTGTTTCATCTCTCAATTCAGATTTCCATGGAATTGTAGGGATTTTCCTCATGGGGGTATTATGGCTTAATATCTAGCAGCCTAAGAACCCCAATGAAAGTATCATTTCCCTAATGGATCCATCAAGAATTTTAGGTGGTTTTCAGTGCACTTCCTTGGGTTGTGTGCCTATCATGAAAAATTTGGTGCTATGCATGGCCTCTTTTTGGTCACCTGTTCATCTTTGGAGATTATTCATATGTTTAATATCAAATCTGAAAATAGAGCTGGAGTGTCCCTAAGAATAAAAAGCTGAATGGGTCACAGGGAAGCAAAATATATGTGCTTACTCCATGAACCTGGCTGGGACACATGGCATGATATGAAAAAATAACCTTGTGCTCCAAGTCCAAAGACAGGTCTGGGTGTGCTGCCTCCATATATGACTAAGAAGTTAAGTTGCATTCTTTCATGTCCGTGTTTCACTTGTGGAATGTGGGTAATAGTTACTGGATTCCTTAATTTATTGACATGGATTTTGAAAGAATAAATTTTAATTGAGGATATGAGAAATTTGTATGTCTTCAAGTATAGTACAAATGTTTTATAATTCAGAATCACCAATTCTTTTTTTTTTTTTGAGACAGGCTCTCACTTTGTAGTTCAGGCTGGCCCTGAGCTCACTATGTAGCCCAGGCAAGCCTCGAACTCAGCAGTCCTCCTGTCTCTGCCTCCTGCGTGCTGGGATTACATGCGTGAGCCACCACACCCAGCACTGAGTCACCAATTCTTTTATAAACCAATTACAATTCAAAGGACTAGATGAGAAATTGCTTCAAGATGAAAAACAACTTGGCTGATTTTACCACAGCATTTGATGGACTATGCACCTTGTAGTTAGAGATCCGCATGGTGTACAGTATCTGTGTGGCCACCAAAACTCACTCTCTCTTCATTTTTTCAGCTGTTTATTCAATAGATGAAAATTGAGTGTAAATTTATGTCAGGCATCCTTATGGGTACCAGAGAGCTGGTAATAAATTAGTCACCCAGGGTCTCTCTTTTCATGATGCTTATGTTCATTTCAGTAGTCTGATTCTCAACTTTCCAGTTGGAATGTATTTTATGTTGTCTCCCAAGGCATTATAACTTATCCACTTTCTCATCCTTCTGTATACATCTCACATTATTTTCTGTATGGCTTTCTTGGTAAATTCCACCTTCTGTTTTAAGCATTTGGATTTTGGGTATCAAGATTATAATCAGATAACTCATAAAGTTAGTTACTCCCAAGGATTAAGGGTAAAGGTTAGTCCAGAGGTGGGTCAAAGTACTCCATCCATTAGTAGATCCTACCTGGGAAGTTCTTGATAGAAAGATTATCTCATTACAATTGGAAAGAACACAAATTTTCTAAACTAGGTTGATCAAGTATTAATGCTTCCTCTTTACTTCCTTCTTATTTTCTTCATTTGCCATGCAGCAACTCTGCTCTTTGCTTCTTTTCCTTGAACATGCCAAGCTAATTGCACCCTTAAGGATGTCTTATCTACCTGAAATGTTCTTGGTTTGTCCGGAAACTTCTTGTCTCCAGGCCCCATCTTAACTATTACCTACTCAGAGAAGCTTTCCCTTACCATTTAAGCTGAAGTAGCAGGTTTTTAACCTATCATGTCATCTTATTCTAATTGTCTGAACAGTTTATTTTTGGGCATCTGTTGTATATTTTTCTTTCTTTGTTTAATGTCTTTGTCCATAATATAGAATATACTCCAAAATAGCAGCAAATCTGTCTTGTTGACAGCTTTAATTCTAATCTAGTGCCAGGAGCAAGCTGTTACATAAGGACAGTAATTCCTTGTTGAATGAAGGGAAGTGGATAGATGGGCCCTCAACAACTTCAGGACCACAGAAAGCTCCCATTCATTCAGTCTTAGTTGTGAATTTAGAGGAAAAGATCCAATTTCTGCCTTGTTCCTGGAAGGCAGGATCAACTGAAAAGTCAAAACATTCAAACTTTAAGATGTTCTAATTGCGTGGAATGGCTCAACATAGCAAATGTCAAATTTATCTATCTATCTATCTATCTATCTATCTATCTATCTATCTATCTATCTATCTATCTATATCTGTGTGTGTTTGTAAATATTTTAATTTTTATTGTTTTAGTCTGTTTTGTTGAAGTGCACTTAAATTCCTCTTATCATGCCTGACCTTGTCTATTGGGAATTCTATCTTAGTTGAACTTATTCTTCTATTTTGTTTAAAGATACCTTTCTTCTTCTTAAGGCAGCTACTACTTATTGAGCACTGCCTAGGTCCCAGGAATTGCTCTTGTTGTCAGTTCAGAACTGAATAAATATGACCCTTGTTCTCGAGGGGTTTGCTGTTCCCTAAGGGAAGCATGCTATAAAGAAAAATGAAAGAAAAGGCTGTGGGAGTAGAGAGAATATAATGCTTGAGTAATGATTTTGCAACAGAGAAACATTTGATCTAGGTTTTAAAGAACTGACAGGAGTTTATAAAGTAGACTATACAGACAGGGCATGCTAGAGAGAAAAGCATAAAAAGAGCAGGAGGGAAATGTATGGTGAATTCAAGTATAAGGTAGCTGGAAAGCAGAAGGAGGTGAAGCTGAGCAGGTGTGATAAGGACAGATATAAGTTGTATGAATTCTGTACAAATTATTTTGTAGTAGTGAATAGAACAGGTCTAGAAAGGCTTTTGAGCAAGGGAAGGACAAATTTCAGGTGGTGCCTTGAGGATATTGTTGTATTGCCTGGGATAAAGCATCTTATGGCATAAAAAGTGCCTTTAAATGAAACTGTCATCCTATAGTAATGGGTAGTGGATCTCATTGTTGTAAGTAAAACTCTATCAGTGTCTCTTTAGTCAAAAATATCTATTTGGACTAGTTCAATTAAAAATACAGCTCTACTCTTTCCACATGAATCTATAATATTAAAAAAATACAGATGAACAATAAGAAGGAAAACTCCAAATACCACACTCACAGATAGCATTAATTTGAAGTGTGTATGTGTGTGTGTGTGTGCACATGTGTGTTTACATTTGCATGTGTACACTTGTGGAGAGCTACTCTAGATACATATTTTATACATACTCTGTAAACATGCTTTTTTATAATAAGCATCATTTAAAATCATGAATAAGTATATATCTATTTTAATTGTACCTATTTGTCAGTGATTTGCTGTACTCTGAAGTCTTGACTGTAAAGGTAATTAAATCTATTGCAGGATTCATTTCTTATTTGATGAAAGAAATCAAGTAGAATATTGGGAAAAGTCCATGGACTGCAAACTTTGGCCAAAGGGAAAATTTTGTAGATTTTCAAGGAGAAGATTAACATGGCAAGGTATCAGCTTGGTATAAGATTTTCAATCCTATGAAGCTTTTCAACGAGTCTGCACCCTACAGATAGGGCTGGAAGGTGACCCTTGGGGTTTTCCTTGTGTTCAGAGAACCCAAATGGCTTAGTTGTTCTTATCTGCCTGTGACCATGACAGGAACTTGGCACCCGAGGCCAAGCTGTTTCAACTTTGGCAAAGATGGCTGTTTCTGGGCTCAGTGTTCCCAAAGCCCCAAATGAGAGCTTTCAGACCAGAGGCTGCCAAACTTTCTGAACTAGTTCTCCTCACAGCAAAATGTTGTTGAGCATGAACATAGGTGCAAATTTATTTTAAATTTGCAATCAAATTCTACAGTATTAGATATTTGGTACTTTATAAAATATACAGTAAATAAACATTGTAAAAGTATGAGAACAGAAGTAAAATATTTTAAGATAAAAGTTTAAAAATCTCAGTTAAATATTATTATTCACATAGCAAGTAAAATAGTGATGTTATTAATGTTTCAGGGAGATCAATAAGGTTGAACTGTGCCTCACTTTTTTAAAGTTAGTTTAAGATGATGGTATCAATTCTTGTCCAAATTCAATTTATTTTGATTTTTTTTTTTGAGACAGGGTCTCACTTTGTAGTTCAAGCTAACCATGAGCTCACTATGTAGCTCAGGATAGCCTTGAACTCAGCAATCTTCCTACCTCCGCCTCCCTAGTTCTGGGATTATAAGCATGAGCCACCACGCCTGGTGTGATATTTGCTTTTTTTTTTTTTTTGAGACAGGGTCTCACTTTGTAGTTCGGGCTGTCTCTGAGCTCACTATGTAGCCTAGGCAAGCTTTGAACTCAGCAATCCTCCTGTCTCTGCCTCCCAAGTGCTGGGATTACAGGTGTGAGCCACCACGCCTGGTGATAATTGCTTTTTAATGACTCAAAATACTGCACAGAAATATGTGGATCCAATTAGAAGGAGAGTACAATTGGATAGACTTTATAAATTATGATGCTCATTTAAAAATTCTTTCTGTGTAAAATTTTGGTAAACAAAATTTAACTAGTAAATTTCTCATTAGCTGTTAATTAGTTGTTGGCATACATTTAAAACAGTGTTAAAGCCACCCTATTCTTCATTTGGGAGATTTTAAAATATAGGTCAGGAAGAGAATTTTTTACTTAGGGCACGACTTAGGCAGTATACAGTGGGACAACATTTCTTTTTTTTTTGAGACAGGGTCTCGCTTTGTAGTTCAGGCTGGCTCTGAGCTCACTATGGAGCCCAGGCAAGCCTCCAACTCAGCGATCCTCCTGTCTCTGCCTCCCAAGTGCTGGGATTACCGGTGTGAGCCACCACACCCGGCACTGTGGTATGTGGTATTGATTGTTGGTGGGCGTGAGTCTCCACACCCAACATTGTATGTGGTCACCGAGGATCAAACTCAGGACCTTGTGCTTGCGAGGCAGGCCCTGGAACTGCTGAGCTAACCCTCCGGCCCGGGACAACATTTCTAATGGCTGTTTTCCAAGTGTTTTCTTAATGGCAACTTAACAATTTGTTTGAAAAATAGCTGATTTTTTTCAGTTGAATTCTTTATTGGTACAATTTATATACATCTCAAAATCACATATAACATTGGGAAATTTGTACCAGTATATGCCACAAGTTAATTCTCATTTTTACCCATATCCCTACCCACTCCTCCTCCTCCCCCCTTTATACATGCTCCTTTATTTTCTTTCTGTATCATATTTATTCCTTCCCCTCATCACATTCCCACACCAAGTTTCCTATAGAAATATTCCACTCTATAAAAGCTGTCCTACTTTCTAGAACTCATTTGCATCTACAGGTGTTCATGCCAAAGAGAAGATCTGGAAATTGTCTATCTGTGATCTATTGATTTCACTTATTAGTATATCCTCCAG
>PVIC010025424.1:0-18697 GCA_004025085.1 Thryonomys swinderianus
AGAAAAAGGAACAGAGTCATTATAAAGAGAAAACAAGGTCATATAGGCTGGCACATCAACAAGCTAGCAGTTTTGAAGAAAGTTTCCGGAAGATTGAATAGATGGGACTGCATTGAGGAAGAAACCAGAATAGGAAACACTTAATTAGAAACATGCAAAGAAGCCTGAGTGGAGAATTATCTGTTCTAGGGGACAGTTTCTCAGGGATGGTGGGCAGACCAAAGAAAAATCACAAGGAGGTGCCCATCAGAAAGATCATTGAAAGGGACATCCTCAAAAGCTTTACTTCTGCCATCTTTCCTTTCTCACCTTTCTATCAACAGCACACAGAGTTTTTGGCTTTGGGTGTCCATCCTCAGATTAAACTCAGGGAAACTGAGAACTTCGCTTTAAAGAAATGGCTTTGTTGAGGCATTATCCTGTTCCAGGCCTCATGATTTGGGCCTCTCGGCCTGTGTCTCTGTCTGCGCCATCTCTGGGCACCTGATGAAAATCTCTTTGCCACTAGTCTTCCCATGAAAGGAAACAGACCTCAGTACAGTACATGCAAAAGAACCCCACCGTCTCTGCCTTCATTCAAAAACACAACCGGATACCGCAGGGTTGCCAGGTGTTTGAGAAAATAAGTAGTACAAAAACTAATTTTAAAATTGTTTACTCGGTATTCACTCAGTGAATATGTGCTAAACATTCCAAGTGTTCCAAGCACTGCCGTAGATCTTTGAGGCATGTTTCTGAAGAAAACAGAAACAGGTTTCACCTCGTGGAATTGTTATTCTAGCAAGGAAGGCAGGCAATAAATGAATAACAAAAGTAATTAATATATAAGTTAGGTAAGATGTTAAAAGATGAAAATAGAACACCTGAAGCACTTTGGATAGGTAAAATCTGAAAGGCTACTTTATATTTAAAAAAGAAAGCGGTGAGAAAGTAAAGATGGCTGCCTAGGGGGTAACAGCAATGAGAATCTGTGCTGGTGCTGAGGAAAACCAGAAACCCCAAAGTGAGGGCAAAAGACAGTCTGATACCAGAGGATAAGTGGAAGGAAAATCCAGCCAGAGTCATAACCAGAGTCAGAGGAGGTATGAGGGGAAACTGGCCCACTTCTCATCACGGTGTTGTACTCCACATCCCACGCATGCCGTTCTGGGAGACGAGCACTGTGAGGGAGGAGCTGGTCCTTCAGGGATGGTCGGGCTGATTAAACAGCCTCGCAGTCACCCTCTCTGCTGCACGGAACTCATCCAGAGGGGCGCGCAGTCCTGGGATTCAGAGAAGTCAAGAGCAGAAAGGGACAGAGAGCCATGCACCCACCCATTATAAACACAGTGGTCCAGTTTTGGTAAGTAGCAGGACTATGGGGAGAGAGGAAGCTTGTCCTACACAGGAAAATAAAGTAAGCCACGCATTCCTCCCCCTTCCTATGGGAGGGTTGCTTGTGGGACATTCAGTAATCTGCCCACAATTTCCAGAAGGTGTCCTTTGGGAGCCCCTAGCATTTTCTAGTTGGAGACTTCAGAGGTCAGGGAAAAGTGCTTCCCTAGAGTTTCAGTAATAGAAAGCTGCCTACCTATCTGTCTGTCTGTCTGTCTGTCTGTCTCTCTCTATTTATCTATCAATCATCTATCTATCTATCTATCTATCTATCTATCTATCTATCTATCTATCTATCTATCATCATCATCATCATCATCATCTATCTATCATCTATCTCTATGGTCATCTCTGTCCATTCGTCTGTGTATCTCAGTGCATAATGATACCATTAATGGAAGATTATAATGCAAGTATTATGTAACTCTTCAAATAAAGAGACATATAAGGGAAAACTAAGTGACATCCTGAGGTTGAATTTTAAATTATCTCGATATTACCCAGAGTTAAGGGTAGGAGTAAGGAAATGGGGCGACAAGACTTTCTAGCATGTGAGCTCTGCAATATCAAAAATTTCTGTAACTCTCTTTGAAATGGTAGGTCTCCAACCGATTGTATGGACTTTATGCTTTTGGTTCCTAGACTTTTTAAGAGGGATTAGCGTGAGAATTTTATATTTTAAAACTCAGTATTTTTCAAGGCATCACCTTGGCCATATTTTTTTTTCCATAAAGATCAATCTTAGCATCAAAACTTTTGGAACAATTACATGATATGATGTGATATAAAATTCACATCATCCTCTACAAATTATTTTGACCAGAAATGCTTAGCTGAAAGTATTGAAGCCTTTAGATCTGAGTTGTAGTTTGTGGAAAATACTGGGGCAAGGAAAAAAAAAGTCAAATAACATGATAAGAAAATACACATATAAATCCAGACGGTAGGACATTCTATAGAAGATGTGGCTTGTCTTGTTTTTTTATGTGTCATTGTTGTATGAAAAACATATGTCTGCATTGTGTGAGAAGACCTATTGCTCTTTATAAAGAGTCATAGCAATTGAATTCAAGGTGTGATTCTTGATCCCAGTATGCTTTGAGCAAAAAAGCTGTCCAAGATATTTTAGGCCGATTAGAGAAAGTGAAATATAAAATTGATATTATATATATATTAGATAATAGATAATGGTTAACTTTTTGAAGTAATGATATGAAGTTGTATTAAGAATATATCTCTATTTCTAGAGAGGCTCATGGTTGTGTTCAAGAGTAAAGTGCTTGATTTCTGAAATTTACTTAATATCACAGTCAAGCAAAAATAAAAGCAAATAGATTAATAATTTTAAAAACTAATATGCTAATGTTTAGAAATGTTTCAGTCTAAGAAACGAGCGTTTGGGTGCTTACTGAATTGCATTTGAAAAATGCAAATAAGAAAATGCAAATTAAATAATTTCCAAATATCCACAAATAAAAGTAAAATCTACAACAAAATTGCTCTTACAGATTTTATAATTGCTGATGAATCTCATCCACTCTTTTGTGTATCTATAGTTCTTTCCAGTACTTCCAAGGTACTTACTGAATATTTTAGCACCTGATCCATTTTTTTTTCTCTGCTATTGTTGTCATTTCGATGAGGGGATTTTGACACCTATAATCTGGTGTCTGAGCTCCTACATTTACTTCAGCCCATCAAATCCCTACGCCCACTGTCATATTCTAAACCTTGAATTCTACTCCTTTCAGAATCACTATTCTGAACACCACATTTTCTAATTATCATAACTTGTCTTTTTAGTGTCTGAGTAGTTCTTTTACTCAGCGGTGGGGAGTCCAATCCATTACCTTGCTTTTCCTATTGTTCCACATTATCTGTTGTATCCTCTCTTCCCACAACCCATCATCGTAAAGCTTCCTTTCCTGTGGCCTCAAATCCTTTGCTTTTGTCTCCCTTCACTGTACTTGCTCGACAAAACTCTCCTTGGTTAATCTCAAGTTTCAACCTCTGGGCTGACTGGCTGCCTGTGTACAGCTGCTAGAAACCACACAATGATGCTGACTGGTATCATTTTAAATCTCTGACCACAAACCTCAAGTGAGCCCTCGGGACTCCCTGGCAATTCCATTCTCCTCAAACCTCCAAAACCACTTTCCTCTTAGCTGAGCAGCTCACTTAATATTTTACCGAGAAAGTAAAAGGCATTAGAGAACTGGCTCATCTTCCTACAGCACAAATCTGTTCTTCTGCCTTCACCTTTGTTTACAGACTCAGACTTTTTCTCTTTCCGAGGATGGATAATCTTTCCCTGCTCCTACTTTGGGCTGGCATATTTCTTTGTGCACTGGCACTCAGCCTCGTTAGCTCTTGAGGTCTTTCTCTCTCTGTCATGTGTCAGACTTTGCTAGTAAACTGGATGATCATTAATAAAGCTGTAATAGCTCTTACTCCTTAATCCTATTTCTGGGTTCTCCATTAAGCAAGCTCTCACTGAGGGAATAATATAGTGAACACGATTGTTTCCACTTCCCAGCTTTAGAAGTAAAATACCACCAACATATTTAAAGCTGTTTCATCTCTCCTGTATTCCAAGTCCTTAAACCCCACCACAGACCAAGCTAACTGACACTCTGAAAACTGGGCCACTGCGATCTTCTATTACAGAAACAATACTAGCGATACCCTCAGCTGGTTCCCCTCCGAGGTCTGCTTCCACCGGGGCCACTTAACAGAGACTGAGCAGGGTAAGGATACGAGTCAGGATGTTTTCCTTTAGATGCAGAGCTTTTCTAATAGGTGATCCTCTGGTACACATCTGTTGCTACAGTAGAATACCTGAGACTGGATAATTTGTAAAGGTAAGAGGTTTATATCAGCCTATGGTTCTGGAGCCTGGGAAGTCCTAGGGTATGCAGCTCCACCTGCTTGACTTCTGATGAGAGATTTGTGCTGCTTCAACTCATGTGAGAAAGTCGAAGTGAAAGGGGGCACACGTGAATAGAAAGGGAGCCAAACTTCTGCCACAGCTGAGTTGTTATTCTGAGGATGTCATCACCAATCCATTCACAAGGGCTCCCTCCCACCCTCCAAATTCCTCTCACAAGATGCCAGTTTCTAACACTTCTCGCACTAATTCAGGTTCCTACATGCAATGCTGGGGGATATACAGTACTCCAATGGGAAAGTGACTGCTCAGGACTCTGCTGGCCTGAACACAACTGCCTCAGGGCCCTAATGCAATGTGAGACTCCTCTCCCCTCATTCTTATTTATTCCCTGTCTTTCTCCATTTGTATATGTGAGAGCATCACTGTAATGTGAGGGTTCTTCCTGCCTTGCGCTCAGTCCCTTTATTCCTCACAGGATTTTCCCTAAGGAGATTTGTGCACATCTAATTCCATCATGCGGTCTGCTTCTTGGGGAACCAAACCAACGCAGGCACTGATTGTGGTGTTTACTATTCCTGGGCCTGTTTATATTTCTTTCATACATTATTAATATATTATTGTTTTGTTATTATTAAACTTTGTATTCAGTCTTATGTAACTTGTTCTTTCACACCATATTTGTCTGTGAACTCCCTGTTATTGCGTTGTCTCCCCAACATTGTAAAATTCATAGAGCAGCAACCTCATCTGTTTTGTTCACCTTTGTCTCTTCAATGTCAAGCACAGTGCCTGCAACTTAATAAAAATGTACTGGTTATTGAATAACTAAAAAAACTGAGGAATGACAAGGAGCAAAAGGGAGATTCTGTGAAAAATGGATAATCCTTTTCATTTTCTATAGTTCTACAATAAATAATAAATTTATGAATTACATTTGAGGTCAGCTCTAAATTATGAATATAAAAGTTTCTCTGGTAGAACTATAGAACTAAGTTAAAATTTTTCTAAAACATACTAAATATTTTTACATGTAGTGTTTTTAGAAAATATACTATGCCTATCATATAATATACATAAAAAGTTTAGATTCTCAATGCTACATTAAAAATTTTAATAATGTCTATTAAAATACTAGACTCAAAAGTTGTTCAGTCACTATTCATTAAACAAATGTGGCCACTTCTAAAACACTTTAAACTTTTTTTTTCTTTGGCAGTATTGGGGATCAAACTCAAGCCCTTGTGCTTCCAAGGTAGGAGCAGTGCCACTTGAGCTAAATCCCGAGCCCTTAAAACACTTGAAACTTTAAGAATATCTATTCACCTTTTAATTCTACTTGACTCATATAAAGATTAAATGAGAATTTGAAAAAGAAAAAAATCTTCTTTCTCATATGAACTTTGTGGCATGGCATTGTTTCTTTCTCTTTCTTTCTTTCTTTCTTTCTTTCTTTCTTTCTTTCTTTCTTTCTTTCTTTCTTTCTTTCTTTCTTTCTTTCTTTCTTTCTTTCTTTCTTTCTTTCTTTCTTTCTTTCTTTCTTTCTTTCTTTCTTTCTTTCTTTCTTTCTTTCTTTTTTGAGATGGTCTCACTTTGTAGTTCAGGCTGGCCCTGAGCTTACTATGTAGCCCCAGCAAACCTTGAACTCAGCAATCCTCCTGCCTCTGCCTCCCGAGTGCTGGGATTACAGGCATGAGCCACCACGCCCAACACTGTGGTATGTGGTATTGATTGCTGGTGGGTGAGTCACCATGCCCGGCATTGTATGTGGTTCTGGGGATCGAACTCAGGACCTTGTGCTTGCGAGGCACGCACCAGAACCACTGAGCTAAATCTCTGGCCATGACATTGTTTCTTATCCCATGAGTGTGGTTGGGACTTTGACTTGGATTGTCTTGTCATCTGACATATTCTCCCATAAAGAACCTTTGATAAACCTTAACTGCATATATTAACTGTGTTAAGGTCTTAATTCTGCATGAAAGATATGTGCACTTAACTGGTGAGAAAGTATCACTTACATCAGCTTGTGAGAAAAGAAAAGCTTGTAACATTTAAAAAGAAAAAGTCTGCCAGTGGACATCAGTCTTTAAAAATCATCATAGACAGTGATTCCTTTCAAAACAGGTTTCACATAATATTTATGTAAGCGGCACATGACCTTGAATAAAAACAAAGGTTAGAAGAAACAGTGTTCTTATTGTTTGACACAACACTTCTGTATTTTGTCAGATATTACTTACTAAGGTCATACGTGTGTCTCTATTTTGAACAAAATAGAAGTTGTTTATTTTAAAACTAGGCTATATGAAAGTATGGCTTTTCTTTTTAGAATCAATACCATTTTATCCTGTACTTGTAGACAATCTCTTTAAACAAGCAAACAGGAATCCCAGTGGCAGATCTGGGTTCAGAAGGAGTATGGGAAAGTAGATTAAAATGTCTTCTTGTCATTCTTGTGATCTGGTTGATTTTGAAGGAATCATGAAAGCAGATGGTAAAGATCAGATGTCTGAGAAGTAGGACACAGGTTGCTGTGTTTAATAAATGTGTCCCATAATCCAAACTTTCAGCTAAAAATACAAGTTCATAACATAGTAATAAGCAATGGTACAGAGTTCTAGGCTGGCTGATAGAATTTGTTTTGTGATGGTGGAAATATTTTTCAAAAATTCTCTAAAATTTGTCTTACCCGTCAAAAAATTATGATAAAGTCCCAAGCTGGCCAACCTGCAGGGTAGGGCTTCTGCTACCTTTTCTGTGTACTGCTCCTCCCTTTTTAGTGCTCATTTTCCACTCAGATTATGGACACATCATCTCTGCCTCTTTTCTTTACAGAGGTTTTGGAAATTATCTTGTCTGTTTGCTTCTTTACTTATTTTGATGAGCTTGTCTAGAACGTAGATTTCATAACAGAAGAATCATGGGTATATACCATATGTCAAGCACTAGAAAAACACTTGGAAATTAATTGGTATATAAAGCAGTTGGTCAGTAACTTCCAGATATAGTCCCAAAGGGACTGAAGTCAGAGAGTCAAACAGTACATATTAATCCAACTTCATGTAACACTGTTCTCAATATTCAAAAAGTGAGCACAATGCAAGTGAATAAATAGAATGAGACTTAGTTACAATGGAATATTATCTAGCCCTAAAAGGAAGAAGAGTCATCCATACTCTGTAACAATGTTGAACCTTGAGGACATGATGCTAAGAGAAGTAAGGCAGCCATGGAAGAATAAATACTGTATGAAGTGTCCAGACTACTGAGGTTCACGGAGATAAAAAGTAAAATGGGAGTTGCCAGTGTCTGGGTGAGGGCAGACTTGGATGATGTGTTTATTGGGTAAGGAGTTTTGGTTTTGGAGGATGAAAAGTTCTGGAGATGGATGGTGATGATTATTGCATGACAATATAAATGTACTTAATATCCTAGAATCAAACTTAAAATGGTTAATGTGGTAAATGTTATGCTGTGTGTATTTTACCACAAAGACATTGGTGAGTGAATCAGTCTGGCGTTCCCTCCTGTAAGTAGGTCGTCCCGGCTCGCTACTGTCATTCTTCCTGTCAGACCCTCTCTCAACCCTCTATTCATACATCAGTTCTCAGAATAAATTAAGATTTCTCACTGGCATCATTATTAACATTTTGGGCAAGATCATTCTATTTTGTAGAGGATACTCCTGAGTAATGATTGGGAATGGGCTTAGTGCCATTTCTGGTTTCTACTTACCCCATTCACAACTGTGACAGTCAAGGACTGAGGGTGTAGCTCAGTGATAGTGTACTGACTTAGTATACATGAGGTCCTGGGGTGCAAAGGTGGGGCTTTGGAAGGTGACTGGATCATGGCGGGGGCACTATATCCATCAGTGGCCTGAACCATAGATGAGTTAATAGCTAAATGTGCTGTTAAGATATGGGGCCTGGTTGGGAGAGGTTTGTCACTGGGACACACTTTTGGAGCATATATCTCCTTTTCTGGCTCCTTCCTACTCTGCTTCCTGTTTTCTGTTAGCTAAACCTCTTTCCTTCAGACCTGCAGTTTTCGCTTCTGCCTTGGAGCCAGCTGACTGGGGAACGATTCCCCTTAAAATGAAAGCCAAATTAAATCTCTTCTTTTTCAGTTGTGGGTGATGGGTATTGTGTTCAGCAAGGGAAATACTCACCAACACAAGGCCAAAAATCACTACTGGTTGAGAAATGCTGAGTTAGACATTACTATTGCTTTCTCCTAAACTCTAACAGCTGCTTTCACATATCTATGTAACCTTGTGAGGGCCTCTGCTCCACTCTGTCTTTTCCTCTCAGGCATCTTATTATGCTCCCATTATTACTACCTTATCATCCAATGCATGGCCTCACATGTAGTAGATGCCAAAAAACATAGAAGTTATTTTACTGATTTGAATTTAACTTCCTCATTTTCAAAGTGGAGATAATGCTTTATTGCTTCCCATAAATGTGAAGATCAACTAATAATAGAAACAATTTAAAAATTAAGGCATTATGCATAAATGAAGTCATATTGTTACTGTTAGAGTAAAATCTTCATTTGACTCTATTCCATCAGAATTTTATCCCTGTTAACTCTTAATGCTTCCTATGTATGTATGATAATAAAAGTTCTCTCACATATAGCTCACCTGTATCATCCAGTAAGTCAATGGCTAAATTGCAATAAAGTTCTATCATTATGTGTAAATTTCTCTTTATAAACTTTGTGTGAGTTAAGTGATGTGGGTTGAAAAGATATTAGAAGATTGCTAATGTGGGCTTGCACTAAAACACAGGGAAAAGTGAATTTATTTGGGCCTATGTATTTTATAAAAGAGATTTATATTTAATATTTTAAAATAGACAGCTTACTTGTTGTCATTAATGAGCTTTAAAGGTACCCAGAACAGAAGGAGAAATAAAAATTGTGCTTTTTTACTTCTGATAGTAATAACTATAATTTCTTAATTAAAACACTTTTGTGGTTGTCAGTCAGACCTAGTATGTGTTATAAACTGAAGGGATCCATGGTTAAATACAAATAAAAAAGAATGTAATATATTTCAAATCATAAGTTAAAGTGAAGATAATACAAATATGGAATGGATGCTAGAAAAATGTAGAAGTAGATAATGAACATCAGAAGACAAGAAGTAATTACCTTAAAGAATATGAACAATATTTTAAAGAGGTAATAACATATTGTTAACTAAAGTTAAATTTGAATCACTTATTATAATTATTTTAAACATAGATTATGGAGGAGTTAAGAGGGTCATTATGACCACCGTAACTACCATCATTTCTTGAGCACTTATGTGTTAGGAACTGCAAAATGGTTTACCTACTCTTCATCCATGATTGTCCCCATCCAGTTTGGCTTCCCAAGTTAGTGAGCAGAGGTTAGAATGACATTTCTCAGACTCCTTTATAAGTCACATAAGGCATGTTTCTTTAATTTTATTTTTATTAATACATACTTGCAGCTCATGATCACATTTATCATGGGATGTTGGTATGTGTACACAACACATTTAGTTCCATTTTATTCCCTTTCCTCTCCCTCTTGGCTCCCTTCCTGTTTGCAAAGCATCTATCCTATAGGGTTTTTTTATTACCTATTTTTTATTTTGCTCTTTAATTAATTAGTACTTTTTGTTTCTTTTAGAAAAGAAACCAGGCAATATTTAAGCCTGCATTTTTTTTCATATAACATTATGTATTCATTTTCTTACAAATGACTCAAATTTATCTTTGTTTATGGTAGAGTATTAATCCATTGTGTATAAATGCCAAATTTTCTTTATTTTTTTATTTGTTAATGGATATATAGGCTGTTTACAACAGTTAGCTATTATGAATTATGCTACTCTCACAAGGATATGTATAAATCATTGTAATATGATGTCTTTGATTCCTTCAGAAAGATAGCTAAAAGGGGCATGCTGAGTAGAATAGAATTTCTATTTTTAGTTTTTTGTGGAATCTCCATACTTATTTATATAGGTTGTATTAGTATACATTCCTACCAACCATGTAGAAAGGTTTATTTTTCCCTCCACAGCCTTGCTAGCATGTAAGTTGATTTCTTGATTATAGGAATTCTTTCTGGACCAAGACAGAAACTCAGTGCTGTTTTAATTTGCATTCATCTGATGACCAGCAATGTTAAATATTTTCACGTATTTTTTGGCCATTTTTACTTCTAAGCAGTATGTATTCATTTCAGCTGTCCTTTGATAGGGTCTTCTATTTTTTTTGGCATTTTTTTTAAGTTTCTTTGAATTTTGTAGTCTAGATATTAGTCCTCTATTAGTTCCTCTTCTGTAGGCTGTCTCTTCATTTCCTGATTGTTTCTTTGGCTTTCTTGTGGAGAGGGGCAGCCATTGGCATATGAATAAACAATAACAGTATAATTTAATAGGTCATAATATGTTGTCGTCATGGGGCTGCACACAGAAAGGTGAGGCACAGAGTCATACATGCATACAAGGCTCTGGGGAGGTTTCTGGAACACTTCCATTTAATGAATGCAGTCTAGGGTGTTATATAGCACAAGCAGTGGGAGGGGTTTGCGTTGGCTATTGGGGATTGGTCTATGGTTGTCAGAGGAGGGGCCCAATGTTGGGGAGGACTGGGCAGTCTCTGGCCATGGCATGCTCATTAGCTCAATGCTTGCTTAGGTCTCAACTTAGTCTACCCAGGGCTAAGGGCTCTCCCAGGACCTAGGGGATTGTCATGTGGTGCAGTTGGCTCAGCCAGACCTGGATTTTGCCATCATCTACTCCCCTCTATTTAGACCAATGGTCTCTGCCAATCATATGACATTTTTATGGGTTTGATCAGATGGGTGACCTTAAAATTAGCCTGTGAGTCCATGAACTTAACTTGGATCAGCCCATTGTGAAGCCCTTCCAAATGGAGCCCCAACCATTATTAAAGGTAACCACATAAAAGGACTAAATCCTCTTGGGACTCTAGGTTGACAATGGCAGCACAGGTATCATGGAAGAGAGCTGAAGCTTGTCCAAAGGCATGTGTAGTATTTTGAACGAGTTGATTATGAGTAGTGGCAGTGGGTATCTGGTTGTGCAAGGTGATTGGAGCAGTGACAGCTGTGGAAAGTGTGGTAACCAAGCACACAATGATGGTGATGATAGCTGAAGCCCTTAAATCACATTTTCTGTGTGGGTGAAGCATGAGGTTAAATAGGGGGTCGCTGCCCAACCAGTCTCCAGAAAGGGTGGGCACAAAGGTGCTGAAAGGCAAAATTTTTGAGTTGGGGTTATAGGCGACACAGTACAAGTCACTGCACAAGTAGGAGGTCCCAGCAACTCTGGAGAAGCAAGCATTGACCCCAAGAACAAGGAAGATGGGTCAGTGGTGTCAGTCTTTAGGTCACTAGGGTGGAGGAAGAGTCAGTTGGAGGTGAGGTGGAAAAGCAGAGGAAGGAGAAACAGAGGTATTCCATGTGATATCAATGGGAGACCTGGGATGGATGCCATAGGTGACTACAGGTTAAATGGAGGTGTCATTGCCAAAAGGATGAGGAAGGGAGGAGTTCTGGTCGATTGTGACTAGCAGAGGGGAGTTGGCAACTAAGGCTCATGCTTATGTGACTGGAGCCTGGGAGTTGGCAGTGAGCACAGCACACAGAAGGACCATCAGTATTGGTTCTGATGTGGGGTGGGGGGGGTGCCCTAGGGGCCAAAGCACAAGTTCAGTCATGGAGGTCTTTTCTATCTTTCCAGGTGGTCATATTGGGGCATCATGGCGTTAGGTGGCATCTATGTTTCTTTGGTGCTGTTCCTGAAGTGAGAGCCTCCTCATTTGGCTGACTGGCAGATCAGGTGGCAGTGTAAGGCTTGACATCTTTTTTTTTTTTTTGAGACAGGGTCTCGCTCTGTAGTTCGGGCTGGCTCTGAGCTCACTATGTAGCCCAGGCAAGCCTCGAACTCAGCAATCCTCCTGTCTCTGCCTCCTGTGTGCTGGAATTACAGGCGTGAGCCACCACACCTGGCAGGTTTGACATCTTTTGTAGTGAGCCACCATTCTACAGGCTGAGCTGCTCCCAAGAGTCTTGGTCCAGGCTTGGGTTGAGGTAGAGAAGGCCAGTGTCCTCCACATGGATCCAGTCATTCTTGTGAAGCAACTTGTGGTAGATGCCATGGAGGTGCTGGCCCAGGTGGAAGCTGGGCACCTCTCTGGGCATGTCTTAGAGGGTGTGCACATAGAGCAGTGGGGTCCCGGGTGGCTGGTCCAAGTACCTCTGCTCCCAGTATGCGTCCATTGGGAAGCAGAGGCCCAGAGGGGCTTCACCAAGCAGTGGCAGCATCAGCAGGAGCCACAGCCCCACAGAGCCAGACATGCCTTTGCCATTGTCTGTGGCAGCTGAGGATGAGGGTGAGGGAAACTGCCACAGGTGGGGCCGTTTAAGAGGTGGAGCAGAAGGAGGGGCCAGTGGGGGGTGATGCCTGTGTGTTGCCCGGAAGAGAAGAGGAACTGGCGCCATCTTGGGGTCACGCCTGTGTGTCTGTCGGAAGAGAAGGGTCCATTTTGGGATTGTGCAAAGGAGTAGAGGATATTTCTCATACTCGGAGAGGTGAGGTCGGTGGAAAGAAGGTGGAAGGGGGCACGACACGTTAAAGAAGCAGCCTGCTGAGCCACACGGAGACATGTGGCCTGCTGAACCACAGGGAGAGACACGGCCTGCTGGGCAGCAGGGAGAGATAGACGAATTCCCCACGAAGGGGGGGGGCACTCACCTGAGAGACAAGGTGAAGGAATACCTGAGGGCCCAACGTTTGGGTACCGGTTGTTGTTTTGGGGATGCACACAGGAGGGTGAGGTGCAGAGTCACACATGCACACCAGACCCTGGGGGGGGTGGGTTCTGGAAAGCTTCCATTTAACAAATGCAGTGTAGGGCTTTATATAGCACAAGTGGTGGGAGGGGTTTGTGGTGGCTATTAGGGATTGATCTATTGTGGTCAGACAAGGGTCCCAATGTTGGGGAGGACCAGGAAGTCTCCAGCCGCGTGTCATTTAGCTTAATGCTGGTTTTGGTCTCAACTTAGTCCACCGAGGCCAAGGACTCTTGCAGGACCTAGGAGACTGGCGTGCAGTGCAGTTGGCTCAGCCAGACCTGGATTTTGCCATCAGTAATACGTAGTGAAATAGGAGCCCAGGACAGGAACGGGGATATAGGAGAGTAATCAGACAAGGAACGAGTTTATGGAACATATATTAATTGCTTTGGATTACTAAACATAAATAGTACTGTGTATAAGGAAAGTGAGAGTGATATTCAAGAGTAAAAGCAGAATGTTTAGGTCATGATATGAAATAGTTTTATGGTTCATTTGGGAAGGTACAAGTGTTTTGCTACTTAAAATGGGTGCAAAATGGATGTCAGAGAGATAAATTTTGTAAATGGAACTTCATAGTTGAACTCTCAAGATTCTGAGCAAGGAATCGACATATATGTTAAGGATTACTTAAGTAGCCTTATGTAGAATAGGTTGGGGTGGGATTCCACTAAAGGTAGAATGCAGGGAAGATTTAAGGGGCTAAAACAATCATCTAAAGGAGAAATTGTAAGACTGTGGCACAGGAAATAGAAAGGAAAAAATGGATTAGAAAGGTAGTATGTTTCTGGTCCTTACCAGCGATCTAATAAATGTTAGTTGGATACAAAGGAGAAAGGTGAGGAGGGGAGTTGAACATAGCCAGTGTTGTTGACTTGATGAAAAGGGAGAAAGTGAGTGAGCCTCTCAGAGAGTATGTCAGAAATGCTTTTAGTCTTTGTTTTCATTTGGGAATACATGAGTAATCGATATTCTCATATATTCATTTACTTTAGTCAAAACATTCACTCATTCAGTGAAGAAGTAGTTATTGAATATTACCATTGTTTTGAGCTCTGGGCTAGGCATTATGGATTCAGCAGTGAATTAAGCTAGCTTCTAGTCTACGTCTGATAACAGGCACGAAACAATAATTAATTTTGAATAGTTAAGATGAAGAAGAGGACTCTAAAAGGTAAGCACAGAGTACTGTATGATGAGATTGACTCGGGGAGTGTGTAGGGCAGAAAGGAAGGTGTAGTTTAGTGAGCACTACAGTGAGTAGTTAGTGAGACTGAAATTTGTTTTTGTAAAAAGGATCATATTTTAAAAATTGAGTTTATTGGTACATTTTAGGAATACAATATGATCACATTCATCATTGAAAATTTGTACTTATACATGATATATCTTGATTCTTATTTGTTCCTGTTCTCCTCCCGCTCTTTAATGCCCTGCTCCACTATATACATAAGCTTTGCTTCCATTTTTTCCTTTCTACCTTCAATTCTTTTTTTATTTTTTGCTTTTTCCTAATTTCCTTTCCCCTTTGCAGATATTCTTCCTATTTCAGAATATGTATTATGTATTTTGGACCTCATTTACACCTTCTGTTTCTCACAGTAGAGAAATGATGTGGTAGTTACACATGTGTGTCCCGTTTATTTCACTTATGAGTATGGCTTCAAGGTGTATCCATTTAGCTATAAATGTCTTAAGTTCATCTTTCCTATGGTTGAGTAGTATTCCATTTTATATATTTAAAAAATCATATCTTCTTGGGGCTGGAGGGTTAGCTCAGTGGTTCTGGCGCTTGCCTCGCAAGCGCAAGGTCCTAAGTTCGATCCCTAGTAACCACATACAATGCTGGGCGTGGAGACTCATGCCCACCAGCAATCAATACCACATACCACAGTGCCGGGCGCGGTGGCTCACCCAACACTCGGGAGGCAGGGGCAGGAGGATTGCTCAGTTCTAGGCTTGCCTGGACTACATAGTGAGCTCACAGCCAGTCTGAACTACAAAGCGAGACCCTGTCTCAAAAAGGGGAAAAAAATAATCACATCTTCTTTATCAACTCACCACTTGATAGAATTTTGGGGTGTTTCCAAGATTTAGCTATTACAAACTCTGCTGCAATAAATATGAGTGTACATAAGTTGGTGAGTATTTATGCTTTCAATTCTTTTGGGAATGTATTTAGCAGGAAAACAGCAGAGTCAAAGGGGACCTCTAATCATCCTCTTTTGAGGAATTTCCACACTGACTTCCACAGCTGTTGCATCAGACTGCATTCCCATGAACAGCGAAGGTTTCCTTTTCCCCACAGCCCCACCAGCAATTGTTATTGGTTGATTTCTTGGTAGCAGCTATTTTTTCTGGAGTGAGGTGGAATCTCAGTGTTGTCTTTATTTGCATCTCTTAAATGACCACCTCACCTTTGACAAAGGAGCCAAACACCCTCAATGGAGGAAAGGTAGCCTCTTTAATAAATGGTGCTGGAAAAACTGGGTTTCAACCTGTTAGAACTAGACCTGTATTTTTCACCATGCAGTAAACTGAAATTGAAGTGAATTAAAACTTTAAATATTAAAACAGAAACACTAAATCTGTTGGAAGACAGGTTAAGTAGAACTCTTGGAGACACTGGTGTAGGGAGAGACTTTATATTAAAAAAAAAAAAACACCTCAGCAGCACAGGAACTAGCAGAAGGAATCAACAACTGAGATCTCATTGTATTGAAAAGTTTCTCGGAGCAAGATAAACCACCAACAGAGTGAATAGACAACCCTAAAATGTAGGGAAAATGTTTACCAGCTGTTTCTCAGACAAAAGACTACTATCTAGAATAAATAAAGAAAAAAAATCAGAACCCTGAAGTTAAAAAATCCAACTCAAAAGTAGGCATCTGAAGTGAATAGACATTTTTCAGATGAAGAAGTACAAGCAGCAGCAGCAGCAAAAAAAAAAAAAAGTGTTCAACATCACAGGGTCAGATTTTAAAAAAAACTAAGATGGTATCCTGATTTCATGAAGGCTATTGTTCTTAGATCTTTAGAGAAGCCACTGTGCTATGGTGGTGGTGTTAGAAATCTTTCTCCATGCACTAGTGCAACTGTTACCCATTCGTTTTCCTTTCTGTGGCTATTAGTAGAAATCTTTCTGATTAATTATTAACTAGCAAATGTACCTCTAAAACTCCACACTAAGTAGGAACATATTAAGGAAGATGGATTTGAGGTCCTATTCATGCTTCTTAAGGGAAGAAACCTGAGCTATGCTGACAAGTGATCCCATTAATCACTTTCTATGAGATTTACTATGTGGTTTAGTTTATTTTTCAGTGGGTACTATTTCCTCTATTTGAAAGTAGATACTTTCTGCAGATAAAGGAAATGCCGGCAAGATTTGTAGTGACACTAGTCATACTAATTTATAGAGAAAGGCTATGTGGGTTACTAGGAAAAACATTTATGGTCTTATGTTGGTTTGGACTATCATTTCCAAATGACACAGTCTGTCACCAGGTGTATCCAATTAATTGAAAAAAGTTCAAGTAAAGTATAATATTTAATTGGTATAGAGCAGTGCTTTTCAAACTACAGATTACAACTCATTAGTGGCTTGTGGAATCAGTTTAGTGCATTGTGATCAGCATTTTTAAAAAGCAGAGACACAATTCACTTCAATTTCAGCATTTTTAAAAAGCAGAGATACAAAAGAAGGGAAAATATCAGAGATTACTGCAAAAAGTGTCTTATACTTTTTGTTTTGTATCTATGTATATATCTACACATGTATATAATATTGAACACATGTATGTATGCAATATGTATTAGAATATAGTTCTATACAGACATATTGACATATACATGAGGGTAATGTGTAAAATGTCAAACAAGGTTCAAAGCCATAGGCATGAAAAGCGTTCTGGAAAAACCATTTTCCATTAATATACCAATGACTTTAGTTTCCAAACATTTCTTAAAGCACATTGGAAAGTGGGGACAGGGCTGGGGATTTAGCTCAAGTGGTTCTGTGCCAACCTTGGATGCACAAGGCCTGAGTTTGATCCCTGGTTCTGGGGAAAAAAAGACAGAAAAGTTTAACATATTTTAGTAGTGAATAAATGCTGGCTAAAACAAGAAAGTAAAGTTAACTCTTGGTTTAGGAAATGTATACTTAGTATACTAAGTAAGGTTTTTTTAAAACTCTCAAGGTTTACTAATTTTATTTAAAAAGAGTTTTAATTATTTTTATATTTAAGGAATGCTGCATCAAATATATGAGAAAGATTGGCTCTTTTTAAATGAGTATACCATGAATAATAACTCAGAGGATATTATAAATTCAGGCTTTGGAGTTACATTTTTATACCTCACAACAGATTGCTTTGTGATTTGTAACTATTCATGAATGCCTTCTTTTTAATCATTAATAAAATAAATATTGTTACATATTTTATTCACAGTATAAAAACTTATGCCTTTCCCACAGTATATAGAAAATCAAAATTTTTAAGTCACAACTATTGGTAGTCTTTTCTAATAAGTAAAAGGAAAATAAATAAATCTTTTTTCAAACAGAACTAACTTACATTTTCCTATATATGTCACTATAATCATTCACTAAAGACCTTTGTTTTGGATTTCTTGCAGAAAATTTTAATTATTACATTATCTTACTTAAAATTTTTATTCTGTACAGCCTAGTTTCAAACTCAGCCTTCCAATGTAATACTTACGTTTGATAAACAAGTGGCAGTTTTATAAATATCCTGGATATTTTAGGATTCTGATCATTTAATCCCTTCCCACAAACCCATTTTAGATATCTTGCCTTATACATAGTTCAGAAGTGACTAACTTATAACTATGATTCTTACCCAGGGAAGGTTGGAAAGAGGCATTAGTTACTTTTTTTTTTTTGAGACAGGGTCTGGCTTTGTAGTTCAGGCTAGCTCTGAGCTCACTATGTAGCCCAGGCAAGTCTTGAACTCAGCAATCCTCCTGTCTCTGCCTCCCGAGTGCTGGGATTACAGGCGTGAGCCACCACGCCCGGCCATTAGTTACATTTTTATCACCATAACAAAACACCTGAGCAAATCCACTTATAAAGGGTAAGAGTTATTTTAACTCACAGTTGATAAGAGTTTCATCCATGATTGTTAATTTGTCATGATTTGGATCATAAATGTCCCTCAAAAGAGCTTGTGAGTCTTGGCCCTCAATGAAGTAGAATTCAATGGTGAGGCCATTGAGTGGTGCTTGGATCATGAGGGCTTTAATTTTATGAATAGGTTAACCCATTTATGGATTCATAGTTTAATAAGAGTGTGGAGAGGGATTTAGTAATACAAGTGACTTCTCTTTATTTCTTAACTCCATGAGGTAAACTGTTTTCCTCTTTATGCACTTCTTGCTATGATGTTTTGCTTTACCACGGGCCTAGAAATAACAGAGTTGGGCTGGAGATTTAGCTCAGTGGTTCTGGCACCTGCATAGCAAATGCAAGTTCCCTAGTTCAGTCCCCGGTAACCACATACAACAATATCAGGTATGGTGACTCATGCCCACCAGCAATCAGTA
>PVIC010025425.1:0-25275 GCA_004025085.1 Thryonomys swinderianus
GCCCGCGCGGGAGGACGGCGACCGCCGCGTGCAGGACCTGGAGAGCCAGGTGCACAAGCTGTCCTCGGAGCTGAACGGCGCCCGGGAGGAGATCGACGTGCTCCACCGACGCCTGGAGCGGCTGAGTCTCGTGAACATGAACAACATCGAGAACTACGTGGACAGCAAAGTGGCCAACCTGACATTCGTGATCAACAGTTTGGACGGAAAGTGCTCGTCCCAGTGCCCCAGCCAAGAGCAGACCCAGGCTCAGCCCGGTACGTGGAACACGCTTTCCTTATCATTTTGTTCAAGGTATCTGTAAACATTAACCCGAGCCAGCGAGTCAGACCTGATGGGTTAAGTAAATAAGCTATTAAAGTCTTCTCAGAGGTGCCCACAGAAATGCAAAGAACCTCACTACGGGAAGCCTTAATTACCATTAGCTTCATAGCCTTTAGGAAGCACTTTGAATCTCAAGGTTGCGCTCATGCTAGACAAACAAGCAGAAGCAGAATTTCCTTATGGTTTAGTGCATTTGAAGAGTACTTTTATCTTTTCACTCAAGTGTTTGAAACAGACAGAAGGACGCGTTTGCAGTTGTGCTTCGTTGGAAGTCAGCTTTCCTCGTGGTTGGCCGACTGCCACGCTCCATGTAGCAACAAGTGAGTGGCCTTTGCCAGATTTGAGCAAGTAACCTGCTAGATAATCGTAAGCTCAAGTACCTGGTGAAAACAGAGGGTTGTATAGTCGAAATAAAAGCCGTTTCATTTGGGTGTGAAACCTTTTGCTTTAAGACCTAGACACACAGAATATTCTACGGGGAGAACTTCGGCCTGCCTGAGGGAAAGAGCATTCTTAGCTCTCACCTTAGCTAGCGTTCAAGCATGTAACAACCCAGGTTAGTTAACCTTCATGACACAAAGGTCCACAGACCTAACTGTGTCCTCTGCCCATTTGCCATGTGGGCACTGGGTCACCCAACCCCACCCTTCCCCCCTTGGGTTCCTGAAAGCCTAGGTGGGTACCTCGGGAAAGCCATCCGGTCTTGGGCCTCTCCTTTCCCAGCAGTGAGGCTTAGGGACAGGCAGAGGTTGCTCACATGGAACACTGTCCCGCAGATACGCCCCGTCCCCAGGGAGCTGCTGGTGACAGGAAGCCCTGGTTAAGGACCACTGTGGCCAGTATCCCAGGCATTCTGTTACCTCTGCGTGTCTGTGTTGCAAGACAGGTTTCCGGGTTGGTTGATTCTGCATGGCAACTTGTAATGATGGAAACAAGATTCTTCTGTTTTTTTTTGTTGTTGTTTTCTTTGAGACAGGGACTCACTTTGTAGTTCAGGCTGGTCCTGAGCTCACTATGTAGCCCAGGCAAGCCTCGAACTCAGCAATCCTCCCGCCTCCGCCTCCCAAATGCTGGGATTACAGGCATGAGCCACCACGCCCGGCAAGATTCTGAATTTTTTCTTCTGAAAGTTTTCTGGGGAAATCTGAATTTTTTGTGCCTTAGAATATCTATTCAACTGTCACTGATATAAAAATTATCTGGTATTGTGTTGATTTCTACAAAAACCCTGTGAACTGATGACACTTATTCTGAACACAATCGCTTCTTTCTAGAGCCAGACCTGTAATACTGATTGAATATTCCTTCCTGGGTAAGGAATGCAGAATATTGATAACTGTTGAAAAAAATTTCTCTATGGTTTCTTCATAGTTGTCAAATCAAATGAAAAGCTATGACTGATGCTTAACCCATAGAACTTTCGCTACATCATTGAGAGTGTATTTTATAAAGTGCCCGGCATGGAAGCCACAGGTAACTTCAGGTGGACAGAGACCAGCAGGGCTTCCTCTGGGTGCCTAGAATGGTCCAGGAGGGTGACACGCATGACAGTTTAGGCAGAGGAATGCAGCGACTAGAAGAAACCCCGTGGCCTGAGATCCGAGTTTATGTGCTCCCTCTGCTGTCAATGCTTGTGTGCACTCGAAAGCCACTGATCCCATTTGAGTCTAAATAGCCTCATCAGCAAACTGGCAAGACACCTGCACCCTAAGGCGGCCTGTGAGGCCGTTACCCGGTCTTTGTTGGGGAGCCCGGGCCACAGGAGTTGGCCTCACGAGACCCCACTCTTTTCTTGTTGCTGTATGTAGTTGAGTATTACAAACCCTGGGTACGTTAGAGAGTCCTGTGCAGGTTTTTCCCCAGCTCACGTTCCGAGGCTTCCGTGGTCTGCTAAGCAGACTCCGGAGAGTGTGGCGAGCGGAGCGAGTTCCCAGCAGAGCCGTCCTCAAATGATCCGACTGCAGAAGAACTCTAAAGCTGCGTCTATAGTTGAGCAAAAACGCTAACCGTCCGTCTTTTCCTCTCCCTTCAGTTCAACATCTGATATACAAAGATTGTTCTGACTACTACGTGATAGGCAGGAGGACCAGCGAGACCTACAGGGTGACCCCGGACCCCAAGAACAGCAGCTTCGAGGTGTTCTGTGACATGGACACGCTGGGCGGCGGCTGGACCGTGCTGCAGGCCCGGCTGGACGGCAGCACCAACTTCACCCGGAGCTGGCGGGAGTACAAGGCCGGCTTCGGGAACCTCCGGCGCGAGTTCTGGCTGGGAAATGACAAGATTCACCTGCTGACCAAGGGCAAGGAGATGACCCTGAGGATAGACCTCGAGGACTTCAATGGCGTCAAGCTGTACGCCTTGTACGACCAGTTTTACGTGGCGAACGAGTTTCTCAAGTACCGTTTACACGTCGGGAGCTACAACGGCACGGCCGGGGACGCCCTGCGCTTCAGCAAGCACTACAACCACGACCTGAAGTTCTTCACCACCCCGGACAGGGACAACGACCGCTACCCCTCCGGGAACTGCGGCCTCTACTACAGCTCGGGCTGGTGGTTCGATGCCTGTCTCTCGGCAAACTTGAACGGCAAATACTATCACCAGAAATACAGAGGGGTCCGGAACGGCATTTTCTGGGGCACCTGGCCTGGGGTGGGGGAGGCACAGCCCGGTGGCTACAGGTCCTCCTTCAAAAGGGTCACAATGATGATGAGACCCAAAAACTTTAAGCCGTGATACAGGCGCTCATTTCTCCAGGCGTTTACACCCAATAGTGTGAGTCCTGCCTTTAGCACTTTGGAGCCCACCTTGTTTTCAAATTCCTTTCCAAGCCAACAAGTTATCTCTGCACATAGGCCACAGGCTACATAGCGTTTGAACTAAAGCTGAAAATAATGCATTTTTGAAGGCTGCTTTGTGGCTCTTAGCCAATGAATGCTTGTAAGCACTGGAAATATTGAGTGTTATAAATCTTGATTTCTATTAGCAAGTTCTTTACTATTTGGATTACTGTTCTAAAGATTTATTCAAGCTAGACCCTGCACAAAGCAATCTTCATTTTGGCTGTGGCTACACGTGCATATTTGAAAATATATCACCGTTTTCAGGCTAAAAGTATTTGTATATTTGTCTTCATGCTGCATGATTATTCTGAGAAACTCACTTGATGGCATTTATTTTGGGCCAAGAAAACCTTATAGTGTTTTAGTTTCCAGACAAAGGGAAATCATACATAGTTAAGCCTGGTCATGTAATACTCATGAAGTTTATGGCAATTTCCTGCCACTTTAATTTGGAATGTGGTAGCATAGCTTTAAAGAATTCAAAAAATAAGGTAATCTTGAAAATCTTAAAGTACTTCCATAGTCTATAACTTGGATATCTGATTGTAAAAACCACTTTAACACGTGTTTATTGAAAGCTTTCAATTTGAAATTGCTCACTACTGTGCTAGATTACTAGTCACTTTTTTAGGGTAGAAATAGGGGGGAGAAGCATTTATTTATACTTTGAAGGCCAATTTTATATGCAGAGACTCACTGAATGATACTTGATAGGAAGCTAAGTTTTCTGGAATGTATTAAGACCTTTGAAAAATATAAAATAGCTCAAATACCACATATATCTCAAACCTAACAAAGTTTCTTATTTTGCTATCAGAAATTCAAAGATATGTATCAAATGAAAGCACCTGAAACAGTAATTTGCTAATTCTGTATTGTATTGAAATGATTATTCAAATATCATGAGTATTATTTCAGAAATAGCATTCTATTGTTTTTAAATGCTCAACTTGAAAATGAAAATTGGAAGTAATTCATCATACTATGAGTTATAACAAGTTTGTGAAGTTTAGCTTTTAGTGTTTATTTCTAATACAGTGACCATATTTTCAAAGTATATTCACAAATGTGTATCTGCCCAATTTTGAAAATTAAGGGATCAGGCGTGGTGGTGCACATCTATAATTTTAGCACTGGGGAAGCTGAAGCAGGAGGGTCACTGAGCTACTGGCCACCCTTGCTACATAGCAAGACCCCATCTCAAAGAAAATTTTTAGAGTGACTAAGGAGGACAGTTTTTGTAGGTAATAAGTTCAAACATTAAACCTTTTATAAAATCTTAAGCAGCACACCAGATAAGTCTTTCTAAAATGTATAACAAGGTTTTTAGGAAATTGTACAAAATAAGTTATTACAACTATTACAGTATTAGAACAAGTGCAGGTAGAATTAAATGCTCAAAATATAAAACAGATTTCAAGCCTGGGTATCAGTGAGACATTAAATGTAAATACGTAACCATTTATTTCTTTATCTTCTTTGCTTTTTAAAAAAGCCTAAGACTTTGAAGTGTGTCAGATAAAGGCATATATGTACTAATATGTATGTTTAAGAAAATTTCTGTAATAGAAGTGTACTTATTACATACTGCTGTAAGGAAACATTGCTTACAGGACGAATGCCTGGATTTTAGTGGAAACTAGACATCACTTCAGGAGGATTGTGAATAATCATCCATGTGAATGCTCGGTCCTTGCACATTTCAGAAGGTCAAAATTCTTAATTTTCTATTATATTTTTATGAAACTTTCCTAGTAAGTTCCTTAACAGATGTTTTTTGGGAATCATTTCCTATCATTCATTATAAAATATATTCTAGACTGATAATCTTTAACATATCTTGGTAATCTAACAGGTTGTATCTGAAGGGCCCTTTGCCTTAATATCACTACTAATACATGCCAATGTTCATTTGCTACTGACAAATATACTTTTTTAAGAATTATCTTGGTTGCATTTGTTTCTTTTAAGGTCTTATTTCTAAGATATTTTTGAAAATGTTGACTGAAACTGAGTCTTAGAAATTTGAAGTAGAATTGGCTCAACTACTGGGGTGGGGGGAACAAGTTTTACTCAGAAGGGGAAATGCCCCCATTTGGTTTTGTTTGAGTATTGGGGAACTAAAGCCAGGGCCGCCTTGCACTGAGCTACGTCCCCCACCTACTTTTATTCTGAGACAGGTCCAAGTTCCTCACCGGTGTCAGATTTTCAGTCCTTCCTCCCCAGCATCTCTGCTGGGATTGCTGGGGTTATTTTCGACTAGCTACTTGAAGTTTTTCATGGTGAAACTGTATTAAGACATTGCAGGCAGACAGGCTGGCCCTGGAAAAGCCCAAAGAGGCCAACTCGAAAGTTAGCATTGCTGGAGAAGAGAACTCCCCCCCCCCCCACGTAAGATGAGCAGCAGGGACTGGTGACTGACATTCTAACTGGGCGCCAGCCTCCTGGGGGGGAGGGCCAAGACTGAACCCCCCCTCTCCCACAAAACCCAACTAAAATTCTTGTACGCTTGTTATGTGACTTGATTTCTCACTGGATCCCCACTTTAATCATTGTCTAAACAAGCGCGCTTGTTGTAACCTTATTGATCATGGTTTTGCCCGTTTTGCGATTTCTCCTTGTACCAATGTTATCTAAGCGACTGATTTACTAATCTCGTCCCACTTTAAACCCACCTCACCTGGTGGCTTTGCTCCCTAAGAGCCCACGGGAAGGGAGGTGGAGGGGTCACTCCTTTCAAGCCCCCCCCCCACCTCTTAGGCAAAAGCTTTAAGTTTTTCCTACTTTTAACCTCTGTTGTTCCTGAAATTCATTCGATTTTAAGAGAACACAAACTTGCGTTTCAGGTAACAAGAGGGGAGGTGAGGCTTGCTCCCCTGTATCAAAACTATTGGTTGATATCATGGTATGTTTCCTTTTGCGTTTTTTACCTTAAAGGACTTAATCTTCACCTCTGTTCAAACTTTGTAACATCCCCAATTGCTTGCTTGAGATGTTTACCTAACGTAGACCTTTTTGACTTTGAAGATATCAGTACTATTTCATTAGCGGGAAGAAGGGTAAATAGGGGAACCCAGTATCTTCTTTCCCTCTAGGATGCTGGCGGCACGTTTGCACTACGAAGCTTTGAGCCGCTCTCTGTGCCCTCCGACTCCATCTCTTTCCACTGCTAACGCTGATGCGCTCAGCCCCTGTGCTCTCCCAGCGGGAACGAACCCTTCCTAACGGCAGCCTCTGCTCCAGTCGTTTCCACGTCACGGTCAAGTTGAGAAAGAGCGCTCTGGTATTTCACGTCCTGTTTAGAGCTTTCAACACTCCTCACTTCCTGTCAGACACACCCCAGCGTGCAGCCCCTTCAGGAGCTCGTGAGCCACCCCGTGGCATTTTCTGCTCTTGCCCTGGCACACGGAACGCGTCTCGGTACAGAGCAAGTCGTCTCACGTTTTCACTGCTCTGCAGACCGTCCCTGGGCCCAGGCACAATGCCGCCCTGGCCGCAGGTCCCCGTGGACGGTGCCCGCTTGGTCTCTCCCCAGGCTGGGCTTCTCCCTTCCCAGGCCCTCTTCCTGCCTTTCCCTCCAGCTTCCCAGACCCTCCTTCCTGCCTTTCCCTCGCGCCAGCTTATGTTCTTGAACCCTGACCCGCCACTTCCCGAGCCCCTCTGCAGCTTCCCTCTTCAGCTTCCCCCCGGCCCACTGGCTGGCTCTGTTCTTGAGCCCCAGAGCCCCTACTTTGCTTCTTCCCACCCCTCGGCTGGACCCCAGGAAACGCTGGCCTGTGCGTAGGCAGAGGAAGGCCGGCGTTCGGCTCCTCTTGCCTTATATTCATCCCAACACGGGCTCAAGCAATCACAGCAACACAAGACTCACCTGCTCCCGAAATCGCCAGCGCACACTCGGGTGAACCGCTTCGCCTCAGCTGTCCTGACTTGTCCCCACTCCGGAGCGCAGCTGTGTCCCTTTCTGCCCACAGAGGAGGCCGATGCGGCCTCGCTTCTCCTGTGGCCTCTGACGCATTTTTTCTTTGCCACCGTCCTAAAGAGTTCTCCCTTCTGTGACATTAGGTAGCATTTGCACATTCAGCTCTGACTCTGCACCATCTTGTGTATTCCTTATTTTTGATTATTTAGAAACTGTCTAGGGTTTCCCCTGAAATACACATGTTGGGAAGGAAGTAAAGCAGATTTGACGCCAAGGTATTGTCACTCAAAGCGGCTGGGGCCGGGTTGCCACTGGGGAGGAGCTGGGATTCAAAGAAGCCAGCATTATTCCTGGAAAAGCAGCGCTTGCTCTCAGACCTGAAGACTTCAGAGATTACGAGAAGTCACGGGGGTGTGGATTACGCACCCTGGAGGGTGTGGTCCTGGGACTGTGGCTCTTTGTAGCTGCGACACGCAGTGGCCCAGCCTCCCAGCCGAACAGATGATTGTCCTACCCGACTGAGCTCCTCAGGAAGGGTAGCTTGTGTCACACTACTGACATAGTATTATAATTTTAAATGAATTTTCTTCATACAAAAAAATTAAACATTATAAAAGGACCCCTTGGGAAACCACCTCTACTTCCGGTCTCCCCTTCCTCCCCAGAGGTAACAAGCCAAAGCAGCTGAATCTGAACTCTAATTTCACTCTGCACTGCCACGTGCCAGCACCCCGGGGACCCACAGTCTCCCAGGTCTCTCCTCTTTATTGATTAGAAAGAGCTGAAAACAAGAGGAATTGGCCACACTTGGGAAGCTCGAGCAACCTGAACCCCAAACAGGACGGAGCCTCCCTTACTGCTTGAAGTGGTCCCTTCCCCGACATTTGAGGAGGTGCTTGTCCTGCCGTTTTATTTCCTAAAGGAAAGCTCTGAATTCTTTTAGACTCCTTCATCCCACTGATCAAATCCACAGATCTGGAGTCAGGATGTATCCTGGTATGAAGTATAAAGTTAAATTAGGGGCCAGAGAGTTAGCTCAGTGGTTCCGGCTCCTGCCTTGCAAGCGCAAGGTCCTGAGTTCGATCCCCAGAAACCACATATAATGCTGGGCATGGAGACTCACGCCCACCACCAATCAACACCGCATACCACAATGCCGGGCATGATGGCTCACGCCTGTCATCCCAGCACTTGGGAGGCAGAGACAGGAGGATTGCTGAGTTTGAGGTTTGCCTGGGCTACACAGTGAGCTCAGAGCCAGCCTGAACTACAAAGCGAGACCCTGTCTCAAAAAAAAAAAAAAAAAAAGTCAAATTAGAGGGGAGATCGTACAGCCTCACAAACATTTATCGGCAGAAGGGTAGGGAAGACGTGTGGACAGACTCTGAGGTTGCTTCACTCAGAAAGAAGAAATAATTCTAGATGTCACTGTAGTTAATACAGTTTTATTTATGAGAATGCAGACGTGTCTGGTTCTACTAGCTTGTTGCTTGACTACCTCAGAGTCAGTAACAGCTAATGTTAATTAACATTGAGGAGACCGAAATGTTTTATAACTCAGAGTTCTGGAGATAGGAAACTCAGGGCAGAGTTAACCTTAATTCTTTTAGTGAATACTTAGAATATACACCATGTGCAGAAGTGTTTAGGAGGCTGAGGATAATCTCAGTAACTAATAGACACAAAAATCTACACAATTTTACAAATTATCAGATCAAGAAACTGAATATGTGATAAATGCTGTGAAAAATAAAGCAGGATTTTATCTCTACAGAGAGCGAAAGAAAAGGTAGCCTATGTCAGGTGACCTCCAGAGAAGCGTGTTCCAACCCAAGAGAGAATGGGGATGAAAGTCTGGGGCCTGTGCAGTGTCACCATGCTTGAGGACTGGCAGAGAGGCCCATGTGGGAAAAGCTGAGAATCTTGGCTGGTGGGTGTTGTAGGAGATAAGATCAGAGAGAGATTGGGGGGTGCTGTTGATGAACAAGGGTAGGGCAGGAATTATGTAGGCCTTGCGAGCCAGGGTAAGGGTTCTGCCTTGTACTCTGGCCATAGAAGAGATGTGAGGAGTTTCAGCAGCAGAGGAAAAAGATTCCACCTAGGTCGTACTTGTTGCTAGAAGCAAGGATTGGAGCAAGGACCCGGTTTGATGGTGCTTATATGGATCTTAGTGAGAGATGGAAGACTGGACCATTGTGGATGAAGAAAAGTTCATCGACTTTGAAGGCAGACTGACAACATCTGCTGTTCAAAGATCAGAACAACAGATCCACATTAGAAGCATTACAGAAAACTAGAAGATTTCAGCCTGAGCGAAAGACAGAGCTGCTACCAACGGACATGAAGTCTACAGGGGAGCCTGGCTGGGGAGTTTGTATGGGGTGGGAGGGACGAGAGTGGAGTCAGAAGTTGAGTGTTCCAGGTTCTGCTACTCCCGAGACATCCGAGTGGATACTGATCTGAAATTCAAGGAGGACATCAAGGATTCCAAGATACACTTGGAGAGAGTCGCTAGATTTGTACAGAAAGGAGGCTGTGCCCACAGGGAGCCCTGGAATAAGGGAGCCTTTGCAAGCTGGAGGCAAGAGAGAGTGGTACCCTGGCCCCCGTAAGTGCTGCTTTGTGGAGAGGGCAGACCTGATTCCCACTGGGACATATACTTGGTCTAGGTTATTTCAAGTTTAGATTTGTTTCTCTTTATTTTTGAATTGCTGTATATCTTAAAAATCATTATGGTATTAGCAGCATTCTTTTGTTGACTTGCCAGGATATCTTGATACCACTATGGTAGTTCAGTAGTATTTACAAAATGCTGCTTTTGACTTAGGAAGTGTGTCACAGTGCAGCCTCCATATTTTCCCTCTGGGAGACACCGCCTGGGGACGCTGAGGTCTGGCATACAGGGCACAGTGTATATAAGCATGGAGTGTATGTGTGAACACACGCACACAGCAGAGGAAGCACAGAGACTTTCTAATTTCTAATAGTATACTGTCCAGTTTGAACACATATAGATAATTAACTACATTTATTAAATTCATGTAGTCACGATTTTAAACTTTTAGTTAAGTAGTAGATGGTTTTATTTTTTCTCTTTATTTTAGAAACTTTAAAGACTTTTAACTTCATTTCTTTCACAAATGTTTTCCAAAGTTATCCAAGTTAAAGATAATCTAAATCTTTTCTTTCAAAAGTTTTTTCAAAGTATTAACACTGGAAGAGCCATAAATGAATTTGACTAGGAATTTTCCTGTCAAATGTCAGCTATGGGTGGAAATGAATGGTACCCTCCACATATGGCTAGGTTTCCCTTAAGAGTAGGTGGATATGGGGCCGGAGGGTTAGCTCAGTGGTTCCGGCACCTGCCTCGCAAGCACAAAGTCCTGAGTTCGATTCCCGGTAACCACATACCATGCTGGGCATGGAGACTCACGCCCACCAACAATCAACACCACATACCACAATGCCGGGTGTGGTGGCTCACGCCTGTAATCCCAGCACTCGGGAGGCAGAGACAGGAGGATTGCTGAGTTCGCGGCGGCTTGCCTGGGCACCATAGTGAGCTCAGGGCCAGCCTGAACTACAACGCGAGACCCTGTCTCAAAAAGCAAAAAAAAAAGAGTAGGTGGTTATGTGTATGCATATACAGATAAATGTATGCACATGCTTATGCATGTTTGTTACACTTATGTGCTTCTGCGTGTTATATAATTCATGCTATACTATAGAAGGAAACTTGTTCATACAAATGAAATATGTAACTTCTACTGGTGGTCACAAGTCAGTACAACAAGAATCACGAACCTAAATCTTAGGAGTAAACCAAAATTAACGCCATGCTCTGATAGTTAGCATCTCTGTATACATAACAGCTCTCAGAAAGATCTGTTTTATGTTAGTAACCATTTCAAGTGGAAATCTACAGCATACCGTCCTTTGGAAAAGAAATAATCACATTTAAAAATAAACATACAAGCCTTCCTTTTCTTAGCGCCTCAACTAATATTACATTTGTAATTTTTTCTTTTTTGAGACAGTAAGCTAGGGTTTAGGCTCATGTTAAACTCGTTATGTAAAATAGGGTGGCCTTGAAATCATGGCAATTCTGCCTCAGGCCCCAACTGTTGGGATAACAGGCATGTACCACCACACCTGGCATGTTTTTATCATTTGAATCTAACAAGTATGTACCATTTGCCTTCTCTGAGGATAGATAGCGTGGTGCTCTATGCTTAAAATTTTCTATATGTCTTTTTCAAAATAACTCCATGCAAACCTGATTTTAATCTTTAGTATTCATGCTTTTTCAAGTTAAGGAAAACGATAGTGTCCAAAACGAACTCCTTTATTACAAAAGGCCTTGCGGGAAGTGCAGCCGAGTGGGAACACTGGATAAGAACACTAGTTCAGGTTTCATCTCTGAAAAAATATCCTCACTTTCTCCAAGATGAAAGCAATTTATTCTTGTGTTCTAAAAGTTCATCAGAAGAGGGTCCGTGAAACTACTTGCTCGTATTATGTCCTATCCGGCAATGCAAAGTTTTTCTGAAGGGAACCTGGCCCGTTTGACTTTTTAGTTCGAAGTGGCTTCTCCGTACTACCCGCGAGCCGCGCGGCTGCCGAGGCCCAGGCCGGCCGCACAGGCCCCGGAGGGCCCGGGGGTGGGAGTGCCGCTCCCGTGAGCCAGGCTGCGCTGGGAGGCCAGGCCTGACCTCGCTACGCGCCCTCCGGCCGAGCCTCAGGTGCCTGCCATCGGCCCGCCTGCACTGTTCTCAGCTTCTCCGGTGTCAGCTGCTTCCCCGAAATGGGCGAGCTTCCCACGGAACCCGCACGCGCCCAGTGGACCTTGGACCCCCCCCCCCGCCCCTGGGTGAATCTTAAAAACCCCAAAGTGATTCCATTTGTGTGAAACATTTCTTTTTGTATCTTAGCAGACTGATTATGTAACAGTTTTTGACAGGCGATGTTTTAAAATTTAGTATTTTTAAGTATGTAAATGTCCCTGCTGAACCTGGTGGTCAAAATTTATTTTCTTCCTTCAACTAAGTCAAAATTTGTAACGGCTCTGACAGAAAAGGCAAACGCGTTCTTGTGCTGCGCAAACACTGCTCTGCTCCATGGTTACGTGCGGAGCTCACCGAGGCAAACATTCCGCTCGGGACAGAACACTTCGCGCGTTCTTTGGAAGCTGAAAGGCTTCTCGTGTGAATGCCAAAGTTCTTATTTTCATTAGTCAGACAAAATAATGCTTTAAAGATGTTTCATTAACAAAAGAGCAGTGTTGGTGACAGTTTACTTTTAAATTTCTGCTTTACACAAAGTAAAAGTTTCTAAGTCTGATTAAGCCAAATATTAGAAACCTTCGGGGCCCCGGTATCATGTGTGATTATGGAATCGGGGAGGAAAGACAGGCAGTTGCGTAAGGATCCCAGTTCTCAAACTCTGTCTCGGTGACCCCAGTGCTCTGCCGACCTATTTCAGGGGAGCCAAAGAAAGTAGGGTTGGGGAGTTGCCCAGAGGAATGTATAATATGTGGACAACAGTCCAACTGGAATAGTTCTGATTGTCTATATTTTAGGGACTTGGCTTTAATATCATATAGAGAAAATTGTTGTGTTTTTTGGGGGGAGAACATTTGATAATCACTGCGTCCCTGCTGCAATTCACTTTGAGGACTCAACTGGTGAAATAAAGTTGGAATAAATGTATGATATTCTCACTTCAGCTGTTTAATTTGTGAAAACTTTAATCGATGTGGATGGAAATGCTTCGAGAAGCTAGAAAGAAACTTGTTCCCTTTAAGCGCAGAATGTGAATGTGTCCTGTGATTACTTTAGTGGGGACTTAATTAATAAGTACAATCACTCCCTTGAAAAGCTTGGCATGCACTAAGTATGTTTCCTAGGAATATCAAAACCACCACTTCTACCCCCAACGTTCCTGGAGCTGCTTTAGAGTAGCATAAAAAGCAAGAGCGAGGCCTGGCAGCACGTGGCTATACTCCCAGCTGTTTGGGAGGCTGAGGCAGGAGCATCATTTGAGCGGAGAGTTCAAAACCAGCCTGGGAAACATACAATGGTTGTGTCAAATAGCAACTATGAAACAGAAAAGAAAAATAAGCCACATGAGAGAAGTACAGCACTGTGCAGAGGAAGTCACCCAAGGGCAAAGGGTCACACTCTGCCAGGAAACGGGATGCTTCTGGGGAAAGTGGGCTCCAAACCAGCCTTGAAGGATGGATTCCGTGGCTCAGAAATGGGCAGGATAGCAGCGTTGCCCACCCGACCCCGCTCTGGGCACAGCACGAGGATGGCACCACCAGCCTACGGGGAGTCTCCAGAGGCCAGGCTGTGTGACGGGGAACAGTGAAGCCCGTGGGGCGCATGGCGGACGGATGTGCCCACGGGGCCCGGCACGTGACAGCCTTTGGGTTCAAGAAGGGAAACTCCGATCTAGGCGTCTCCCGCGCCGCCGCTGGGGTCCTGAGCTGTGCGCCTGCGGGAGGAGAACCGGCCCGGGTGGGAAGGAAAGCTGGAAGGGGCCACAATAACCATGCTCCAAGATAACAAAATGGCCAAAGACGTCAAGAAGGAGGTGGGTGGAGATTCGAAGAAAAGGCAGCCGGGGCGGGGAGGAGGGTTCTGGAGGAGCTTGCAGGAAGCGGCCGGAAGGGTGCGGGGACGTATCCGCTGCGGAGAGGGATGTGTGGAAGTTCACGGCGGATCGGGCCGTTTCCTGGAGGAGAGCCCAGCGCAGCCAGCGCACTGCGGGCTCTGCGTTTCGGAGAGGCTGAGCACAGGCGGGCCTTCTGTGTGCGATTTCCACCAGAAAACAGGGAAGAGAGCAGCAGAAATGGGGGTGGGAAGCTACGGTAGGCGGCGAGACTCCTCTGGAGGGTCGTGAGTTGAAATCTATTTTGAGTATAAAAGCAAAGCTCAGAGAGTCTAAATTCCCTGCGGAAGACTGTACGAGGAAAGCAGCTAACCAAGAACGCTCGTCACCAGATGGTTCCCTCACCTCCCGCTGATTTGAGAGGTTTTTCTCCCTTAAGATGTACAGTGTTTTGAGCCTGTCCGTCCTTAGTTTGTAGCCTTTAAGGACGGCGAAGTCCCCATCTTCTCAATCTGAGGTTTCATGTTAGGTCATTCTTATGTTCTCATGTGCCACAGCTTTGACGTCATCCAGGTGTCCTGGTTTGTCCCCGCCCAGGTGCACGTGGGCTGAGAACGTGAGGACTCTTGCCTCAGAGGATGATGGACTTGGTGCTGGGTTCCAAGCTTGCTGCTCAAATTCTCTTTCTGTTTTTCCTACCACCAGTGTGCACGCTGGGTAGAGCAAAGGGTACAGAAAGATGACTCAGGCTATCAAGACACCAGGAAAAGACACAGGAAATAAATTTATAACCTCAGGACAACAAATATCTTTTAAAGTCTGGCAGAGAAATCCCGATGCCCCTAAGAAAAGCCCAAAACTCAGGACATTAAAATATCAGCCTTCTTGGGCTGGAGATTTGGCTCAAGTGGTTCTATGCCTACCTTGGAAGCACAAGGGCCAAAGTTCAATCCCCAGTACCAGAAAATAAAAGAAAAGAGCCTTCTACTCAGGGGAACATCACCATAAGCAAACTCAAAAGAAATCCAATAAACAGAGAAAACAGTACAGATTACACTTGAAGACCCAGTTTCTAAATGTATAGAGTTCCTAAGAATTTATAAAGAAAACCCAAAACCACTCAGTAAAAATACAGAAAAAAGAAAAGAATTTACATACAAAAACTAGAAATACAAATGGGTCTTTATATTAACCATGTTTCAGTTTTCTGTCCTACGTTCACACACCTTGTCCTGGACGACCGGATATCACGCATGCCTGAGTCACCTCACCCTTGGCTTCCGGCCAGTACTCACCTTCCGCCCAGTCTGCCGCACTGACCAGAGTCCGTACTCACCTGCCCGAGCGTCCGCATCCCGTAGTGGGGCAGCAGGGGCGGCACCTACGCCCCAGAGCCTGCTCAAAGTGCTCAGACTGGTAAACTGCTTACTCACCCCTGCCCGGCCCTTGGCTGGAAAGGCACAGGAAAGGCTGCTGTCCGCGGTCCTTCCCTTCCCGCCCCTCAGTCTGACTCACCCACGTGACGGAAGGCCACACCCTGACTGCCCCGGGGGACGGGCCTGCAGCCCTAAGTGCCTCCCTGGCAATCACCGTCCGGTCTGCCGGCCTTCCTACACCTCAGAGTTTCTATTCCGTATTTTAAATGTATTCAACATATAAAAAGAGGCTCTATTCCACACCCAAGACCCCTCCTATGTCTGTTTTAATTGAAAAAGATATTCTTCATTTTCATCGTTAAGCTTCAATCTTCAGTTCCAAATAGTTCTTGATTATTAGAGGTCCTATCTTTTTTTTTTTTTTTTTTTTTTTTTTTTTTTTTTTTTTTTTTTTTTTTTTTTTTTTTTTTTTTTTTTTTTTTTTTTTTTGAGACAGGGCCTTGCTTGGTAGTTCAGGCTGGCCCTGAGTTAACTATGGAGCCCAGGCAAGCCTCGAACTCAGCAATCCTCCTGTGTCTCTGCCTCCCGAGTGCTGGGGTGACAGGCGCGAGCCACCACGCTTGGCTAGAGGTCCTATCTTTTTCAAGATGCACATTTTCCATCAAGAACCACACGCTTTCAAAACCCAACTTACTCTCTCCCTCAAGGATTTTCTCTCACCAGAGAAGAAAATGTCATTAATGATTTCTCCTGTTATTTTAAAATGCAACATCTATTCACAGTGACTATTTTTTAAAAGTTACCATCCACGTTCAGATTATTATTTTTGACATTTAATCAAGCTATTACAACAGTTGCTTAAGATCAATGAAAGGTAACTAAAACTTTATTAAACGTGTCACTAAAAATAAATCCATTTGCATTCACACTCAAATGAGATCCTAATTACGTTCGTGAAGGAAGAGAAACAGATGCAGGGAAGAGGGGGAATGAACCGCACAGACGGGGCCACACACTGTCCTCTTTGTCAGCCCGGGCACTCCAGGTGCTGGGTAAGAATTCAGTGAGTAACGGGAGGCAGGAAGTAGAGGAACCACCGAGTCCTCTGCCCCAAGTTCTCAGTGCTCTTCTGACTCCTACTTGGCACCAGTCACAGCCTGTTCAGATTCTTTTTCTGACCACACCCCAGCTTCCTGGCCAGAACTAATCTTCATGTTTATTATTTTATAAGGTGCCAAGAATAAGGACCTCTCTTCTTTCCATGGGCTCTTCTTTCCCCCAACCCCAACCTGTCCTGGAGTATATGATGTTACTGATTAAGTTTAGGGGTGCTGGTCTGCCTTGCAAAGTGGAATATGAACTGTACTTTCGTAATCCTAATGTAAATCTTTAATCCTTGTACATAGACATGAGCCACATGGAAATCTAAATTTTTAAGGGCATTTCTGGCATGCCCCGAGTTCTCCCGTATGGAAGGAATTTTAAATTTCTATGCACTGTCATAATAAAGGCAAGAAAATTGGCAACAACAAGGAAAAAACGAAACCTCTATGGGAACAGTGGGATCCTGATCTGTATTCCATTGTGTAATAAACTACTGTGCTGTTAAAATTTCTTGATGGCCAAATAAAATCTTGAAAAATTATTCTTGTAAGTCTGCCTGGATACATGATGAAAATATTGAAAACATGCCAATAATGGTGAGATTTATATAAATATTAAAAAGATAAATACAGTAGCTAAAATAGATATCCTCTAAGGACAGCTATTAATGAGGTGTGGTGACTAAGAAAAAAATGGGGAAATCAGTGGTAAATACATAACTAATAGACATTATATATTTATCTTTTTCATTTTGATATTGTTTATTTAAAAGATCACTTTGTCAGATCCTGAAGTTGTGCTTGAAGGTGTGAACGTGGAGGGAGCCAGGCCAAGTACAGTGTGTGACCCAGAAGAGAGAGCGGAAGGCGGTTCCTCCCGGCTCCACTCAGGCGCATGACCCAAGACGGGTCTCGGTCTTTGCGACAGAAAGGACCTCTCACAATTCTCGCTGCCTGTCAACTCATCCAGAAAGCTAAATTACATACTTCTCACTCTTGCCTTGTAAGCTCCTTGAAAGTAAGAATCTTACGTTTTCATCTCTGTAACCAATTATATGATCGGTTAAGGTACAAAAGAGAAACTTTTAATTCCTTGAAAAATATCTCAAATTTCATTAGTGATTGTCTGAGAAACTCACCAGTAAACCTGCAGAAGTTCCAACAAAATCTAGAAAATGAATAAAGCTTCACTGGTATCAGAAAAGCACCCACATTTTCAGTAATTAATGTGGATTTCAAAACTCCATTCTTTATTTATTTGGTACTAGTCTTATGAGAACCGCATGTATAAAAAAGGTATCTTTTGAAGAGAGGAATGTACCAGTAAAACAACTGTTTCAGAAGTATGGCATCAAGTGAACAGTAGAGTATTTTTCCATGAATACATGGTGATAGGCTATGTCGTCCTTTGTACCTGGATAGGGAGTCCCAGGCCTTTCAGAAAGCGATCTGGAAGTCGCAGAGGCCCCCCTCACCCTTTTCCAGCCAGGGCCTTCCCGTGCGTACTACACATGGGCCCCCGGTCCGTCGCTTCTTCTGAATTTTGTCATTTATGGCACCATAATTTAGCCCATTTTCCAAACATCAGTTTAGACTCTTTCCCTCATCCTCACTTACCCTCTCAGCCCAGAGTTTTATTCTTCCCTAATGTCTTTCCTAAATGTATTTGTTCCTTTTCCCGTTACCGCTGCGCTGGTTCGGCTATTGTTCCTGTCTTACATCCATGGTGGGGGAAAGGAACAGACAAAAGGCAACGTCAATAGATATTTACAAGAATCAGGTGACAATATAAGAGGGGAGTCGCTTTAGGGAGGGAATCCTGCATGAAATTAGTTCTGTGCCCACTTGCTTTGAGGTTTCTTGGAGTCCAAAGACATCCCAAGTGTTAGTGTGCTTGGGTGCAGGTCAAGGACAGAAACGCGGATGCAGTGGAATCCGAGGATAGGTACGAGATCGCCTCTCTGCGGGCTTACCACCTTCAAAAAGCCTCTCTGAATCTCTCAGCACTGCGACTGACCCTTGAATTCAGTGCTAATGCAGCTGAGGCTTCTAGGTCTGCCTTTTGTTGACCTGTAACTTGCCAACTTCTTGTCCTTGAGCACAACCTGTAAAGAACAGGTATCTCCATGTGCTGTGTCCATGAATTCCTGTGGTATTTGGCACAGTCCGGCACAGCAGAGGTGCTCCACACAGAGGAGTTGAGGGACACATTAGACCTGAGTGCTTTGGGAACAAGAATAATAAACATCTCTCAACAGCGCCTGACACACGAGGGGTGCTGTATCAACATCACGAAATGGATTAAGATTTAACGGCTACCATTATTCCTCACAAACTTCTTGGTATCTCAGTTCCTATCAAATCGGATTTACTACTCAAACTTAGATGCACATATCACTATTCCACATTGTTTAAGTCCAACAGTTCGCACGTTTACGAATGACCAGTGTTAGTGAAAGGTCATACTGCCGGCAAATCTGACATCTTGTCCTCTACTCACCCATGATTAATACCTCCTCACCCACAATCCACTGTGGCAGAATTTCACATTCCCTGGCGATTCACACGTCTTCTTCCTCAGTGTTCCCTAAAATGGTCACGCTTCAACCCCTGCCTCCCAAACAGCCCTCCTTCTCTTTACCTCTTGGCTAAGTTCAGTCAAAGACTCGGTCGGCACCAGCGTTCTTTGCAGTAAATGAAGAGAAGGAAGGAGCTCCTGGCGAACAGCAAAGAGCCACCAGGCTTAGGCAAAACAGCACTTTGATGTTGGCTCATGGCATGAAACAAAAATAATTTTATGGCTTTTGAGGCATGGGAAAGTTCAGCATCGGACACCCGACACTAAAACTGAAGCTGCATTTATAAATCAGGGCTGCTTTATGTGGCACATACAGATACAAGAACAAGGTCCAACCTTGGAGGATCCAATGGCAGTGGTGACTTATATTCGCCCTGGATGCTCCCGCATGCAGTGTCACAGCCGTGGGCATGTATGTTGGCACAACTCTTTGGCAAATCATTTGAAAGTCTCTGCGGGAGCTGAATAAAACTCTAGACTAGACACAGTACCCCTACTCATTGGGGTATCTCCACAATAAATGAATCTGTAAGAACAAATCATGCATACGATCAGTAGGATCCTACACAGGAGTAGGAAAGAGACTGAAAACACAGTGTCTGTGTTGACTCCGTTCACGGTGTCGAAGAAGAGCAAACATGGGGATCAGCCAGAACGGTGGCCGGCTCTGATGAGAGCGGGGGGACTGCAAAGTCATCCGGAGAGAACTTCTGGCTTCCGGAAATGACTTTAATCTAACTGAAAAGGCAGTGAGAGAAAAGATGAATTTGAGAGGTATGAGTACTTGGCAAGGGACACAGGAGAGAATTAGGTTTGGGAGAAGACTGACAAATTCAGTGATGACTTTGTCTGTGATAAGCATATGAAAAACTTCACTGAGTCGCACAGTTAATATTTATGAGATTTAACCTATGTGATACATGACACTGAACAAAATATTAAAAGATAGATGCTGGGGTGTGATTCAGTCTTCCATGCAACAAGAAACGTGTCGTGCTAGGCCTCAGAGTTAGGCAGCAAAGGTGGAGTCGGGAGCAGGTGTCCTGCGGTGACCCCCGGGGTGTCCTCTGGCTCCACGGGTCACACTGAGCATTCATCCAAAGAGGGTGTCAGCACAGACCAGTTCCTGCCCTGTTTACCTCCCTGATTAATGTGACTGTAATGCCAGTAAGAAGCCCTAAATTCTCTGTGCAATATCTTATGATAAGATTACTCAGTAAAGGGCTAGAGATACAGCTCAGTGGTTCCGGGCACCTGCCTAGCAAGCACAAGGTTCCTCTTTCAACCCTGGTAATCACATACAACAGTACTGGTCGCAGTGACTCACGCTGACCAGCAATCAGTACCGCGTTCCACAGTGCTCACGTCTGTAATCCTAGCACTTGGCAGGCAGAGGCAGGAGGATTGCTGAGTTCCAGGGAGCTCAGGGCCAGCCTGAACTACAAAGCCAGACCCTGTCTCAAAAAAAAAAAAAAAGAAAGATTATTCAGTAAGTATCTTTTGATGACAAAGCACCAAATTATAGGTGTGGCCTGCAAATGCTGCCCGAGTTAGGAGGCTGGAGAATCCTATAAAGTGGGTGCAGGGAAATCTCCTGCAGGATACGATTCTAAAAGTTCTGGGGCAGATACGAGGTTTGCAGTGTATAATTTATGGGAGAACTTCATTGGAGTTTTGGTTTGAAGGACGTGATAGTTTCAGGGGCAACACGATGAGGTAGGTTTGGGTTTGGCCACGAGTGGGTCTGAATAGAGTGAGGGCCCTTTGGCACCTGAATTCATCACCTCTAATGTGTAGGAGCGTCCTGACGAGGCAAGAAGATCACAAGTGTCGAAGCACATGATAGGCCGTGAAGCAGTGTGGTTCCAAGAAGCAGCATGACCTCCGGGCTTCTTCACTCTGCGGTGCCAGCCCAGCTGTGCAGCTGGCACGAGTACTAGGAACGCTCCAAGTGGCTCTTGTTCCTTCAGTGGGACGCAAGCGTCTGGACTCCGGAAGTAGATTCCCAACAGCTCTCTTTCAGCTGCTCCCTGAGCCCTGGCTACACTGCAGATGGTTGTTTCTGTTTAGACAGCTGGAGGCGGACAGCCCTCTATAACGGAGGTTAAACACTTTCAGGCCCCTGTAAATCTTTTTTGAAATGTCGAAAGAATTAGAAATTAAAGCTCTAGCTCTAATTCCTAACCATATCCTGGTGGGGTCTTATTCGTTTTTGTATTCACCATGCCAGGGTCAAGCCTGGGGCCTCACGTGAGTACGGCAAGTGCCCGCCCACCAAGCTGCCTCCCACTCTCGCCCGTAGTCATTTGTTATCCTCAAAGTTGTCTGATGCCAATAATTTGTTCTGTAACATTTCACAGGTTTGAGGATTAGTTCTTGTGCAGTAAAAATGCTGAAGCTGATACTGTGCTGGAGTAGTTCAGACAGTTCTTTGTCACTGTTATTGAAAGCTCTTGGACAGCCGCTCGAGCATATGCAACAATGAATAACTACAGTTTGCATGTGTGTTTATTAGGATTTTAAAATGCTTCATAAAGTGTTAGAGTGAAGATAAATATAGATGAGTTTTCTAAATTCTTCTTTCAATCGGCAAAGCACACATTCTGTACTTCATCTTTGGCTTTAAAACACCTTGAGTATAATTTTTACCGTTAGCATAATTTTGCTGCACAAAGTCACCTTGCAATCTTTAAACGATGGTTTCTTTCTAATTTGATCTTTTAGGCCAATGGCCATAAACCAAGACAGCTTCTGCCTACGAGAGACTGACGCGAACAGGGCGGGGTCAGGTAAGACGTAAGGAGGCGGTGGCTCCGAAACGCAGTACGTGAGACAGAAGTAACATGTCACGTCACTTCCTAGAGCGGTCGGGGTTTCAGACACAAAGGCCTGATGGGAAGTGGGAGGGGCCGGAAGATCGAGCAACAGCGGTAGCGCTAAGACAGAGGGATCCGTCCGCGTCTCCGTTAGGGTGCGCTTTGTGCCTCGGGCTCCCCCAGCGGCCGGGGCTGGCCCAGCTACAGACACATGAGGGGAGGTGGGGCTGTTGGTGAGCAGCTGTGGAGCGAGCTGCCTTCGGGGTGAGCGGAGCGAGGAGCAAGTGGGCTACATCCCAGCATGGCGGGAGGACACTGGACCAGGTGCAGAGTGCCCGGGTTTCCCATGGCTAGGGTTGGTCCTAACAACGGATGACCTCTTTGACAGTGACCACATTAAACAAACGTAAGGTACACGTTTAGCTTTAGTTTTGATTTAACTGAATTAGTAAAGGTAGAAATTCTAAAATTTAACTATGAGAATTACTTAAGAGACTTAAAATTTCCAGCCACGCAACCATCAACACCCAAGTATCTCTGTTTCATCATTTCCAAGGGTAGAAATTCTAATACGAAGTTGGACATAGGATGATTTTTGGCAAATACACAGAACCTGGATCAGCTATGAATCCATAGTTTTAAATATATGAAGATAGATGTGCAAATAAATATAAATCTATGCAGATAGAAGTATTCATGCATCTATTTTTAACTCTGTCTTCTAAGAGGGCCTAAACCATCCAAGCACTGAGATGTTCCAAATATTGTTCTCCATGAAAAAAATTAGGGTTCCTTGGAAAAAAGATTGATTTCAGGGCTGAAGCAAATTAAATACAACAAGAGCCTGGAACACATTCTGGGCCAGAAACTAAGGAAATGCACAGAGAACCCTGGAGGCAGGCCAAGAGGACGAATGGACCTACTTAAAGATGTGTACCCTGGCCAGAGCCAGGATAATTAAACAGTCAAAATGAGTAATGACCCATTGAATAGAATACTGTTAGATATCATAAGACCACAAGGATAAACAGGGAAATCAGCAAGTCAGAATGAAGAGAATGTTCTTCCTGAGAGTAGGAATGCAACTAATGTCATTGTCCAAGAAGCCAGGCATGGTGGCTCAGGCAGGAGGGTTACTGAAGTCGAGGGGTTTGAGACCTGTCTGGCAATGTAGTGAGACTCCATCTCAAAAACCACTACCACCGCCAATTAAAAAACATGTTTGGGGGAGGGTGGTGTGGTTCAGTGGTACAGCATTTCCCTACCAGGTAATGGGTTTAAGCCTCAGCACTAGAAACAAAATACACACATGCACACACACACACACACACACACATGTGCACACGCACTTGGAAGTGCATACGTGAAATTAAGAAAACCACCAACATAAGAATTGATTTGGGCAAGAATCATCAACAGATGTCAAACTAGTAGGTGAAAATTTTAGAAGTCACATACATAGTCTCAGGTATCTTTGTAGTATGTGCTCATAGTCAACATTATGTGCTTCTGATAAGACACTTGAGAAGAATGTAACATTGTACCTAATATTCCTGCCAAAGAATGTATAACTTATCTAAAGATGTGGAAATCAGACGACTTGGAAGAAATTCTACAAAACAGCTGAACTGTGCTCTTCAATAAGTGTCAAAGCTATAGAAATTTTTAAAAATTCCCAGGAGCTCTTCCAGAGTACAGGGGACTAAGGAGATGGCTGGTGAGCGGAATGTGCCCTCTGTGAGTGTAACGCAATATAGACTCATTAGCTGCATGTACAGAATGGCAGCAACACAGCTGGCAACATCTGAATCAGACCTGTAGATTAGATCATGGAACTGAGCAAGGCTGATTTCCTGATATAACTGCACTATGATTATGTAAGAGAATAGAATGAACGCATTTTTAGGACAACCAGAGAGGCATTGAGTTATACAGAGGCTCTGTCTTCAGGAGACGTAAGGAGAGGAGGGAAAAGGAGGTGAGAGGAGGAAAGGAAAAAGAAGGAGAAGGAGAGGGAAAAAGGGGAAAAGGGAAGAGAAAGAGGAAGAAAGGTAAAGCCAGTATAAAATGTTAACATCTGGGAATTGGGGGGAAGGGTACATGGATTTCTTTTTACTATTCTTGCAACTTTCTTGTATATATGAACTATGTCAAAAGACAAAGTAAACAATTTAGCAGTTTAGATCATAGGCACACATAGACATACACCCACACACAACACTATCATGGTTTTTTTGTTTGTTTGTTTTTGTTTTTTTTTTGAGACAGGGTCTTGCTTTGTAGTTCAGGCTGGCCCTGAGCTCACTATGTAGCCCAGGCAAGTGCCTTGAACTCAGCAATCCTCCTGCCTCTGCCTCCTGAGTGCTGGGATTACAGGGGTGAGCCACCACGCCTGGCGACAACACTATCATTTAAAATTGCTTTTTATTGCATTCTATTCCTGTTTTTGCTTCTTGGTTTTAAGTAAACTCTGTAATTGCTCTAAGAGTTTTCTTTTTTTGCGGTACTGGGGATCAAACTCAGGCCCTTGTGCATCCAAAATTGGTGCATACCACCTGAGCTAAATTCCCGGCCCTTTGCTCTAAGAGTTGTTAAACATATTTTTGCCATGACTATTCACTTTTTCTTTTTTTTTTTTTTAGACAGGGTCTTGCTTTGTAGTTCAGGCTGGCCCTGAGCTCACTATGTAACCCAGGCAAGCCTCAAACTCAGCAATCCTCCTGCCTCTGCCTCCAGAGTGCTGGGATGTCAGGCATGAGCCACCATGCCCGGCACTGTGGTATGTGGTATTGATGGCTGGTGGGCGTGAGTCACCACACCCAGCATTGTATGTGGTTACCAGGGATCGAACTCAGGACCTTGCACTTGCAAGGCAGCGCCGGAACCACTGAGCTAACCCTCCAGCCCGACTATTCACTTTTTTAGAATGTCCATTCAGTTATCTGTACATAGCATGGAATTCAAATGTCCTCTAAACCATTCTACACTAGAACTCTCCAGCATGACAAAACAACAGTTGTGTGTGTGGTCAGCTATTATTTTTTAAAAACCGAACTCTCCTCATATATGGGCACTTCATTTTGCTTTCAAATCAGACATGGCGAGTACATAACTTATCATGGTCCTTTTTTGCATAGGAAGCAGCAGATTCCAGTGTTTCCATACAGCAACTATATTTAATTAGGCACCTGCATAGTCTTTTGACCATTGGATGATAAGATCTTTTAACTTCCTTTTATCAAGTAAATGTAGTATGCGCACTAATTAAAGAAATATTATTTCATGTGGCAACCACTGAAGTGTTCTTAACTGCATATTTACACACACACACCCTTTCCCTGAAAATAAGACCTAGCTGAAAAGTAACCAGCTCTGAAAACTGGAGCTCAAACTCCCAGCCCCCATCAGCTAGCCTTCCTTCCCTGCCTTCCCTGTTCTCTTGGTCAGTGGCTGCTCTGTCATGCTGGGAGAGACAGATGAGCATTTTTAATCCTAGTTTTCCGGCTGCCTACTTTTCAGCTCTTATTTGGGGGGAAAACATCAGTATTATGGTGTAATAGCATCAAAACCTACACTAGAATTACATGATGAGCTCTCAGAAGAAAAAGCAAGGTCAATTTTGTTTTAAGGGGCTTCAAACTATATGTGTTATCCAGAGGACTCAGGTAATGAAGAATTTTGATAATTATATTGGCTTAAGC
>PVIC010025426.1:0-25349 GCA_004025085.1 Thryonomys swinderianus
CTAATTTTCCCTGGGCCATACAAAGCTGAGAATAGAAAATTATTTTTTAGAAGAGCAGAAAAATCTGATAATTTTCATATAGATTATGATATAGACTTTTCTCTTGCTTTGAGAAAAAGTTTATTTTGGGGTTTGGGAGAAACATCCATCTACCTCTTCACTTGCTCTTCCTCTCCATGTAGCAACTAGTTCCCCTCTCTTAGTATCTTTTTTTTTTTGAGACAGGGTCTCGCTTTGTAGTTCAGGCTGGCTCTCAGCTCACTATGTGGCCCAGGCAAGCCTCAAACTCAGCAATCCTCCTGTCTCTGCCTCCCAAGTGCTGGGATGACAGGCGTGAGCCACCATGCCCGGCACTGTGGTATGTGGTATTGATGGCCGGTGGGCATGAGTCTCCACCCCCAACATTGTATGTGGTTACCGGGGATTGAACTCAGGACCTTGGGCTTACAAGGCAGGCGCCAGAGCCACTGAGCTAACCCTCCGGCCCCTTTCTTAGTATATTAATGCTTGGCTGTTGTCTAAAAACACATAGAGCAGTACAGAAGTCCTCTTGTGCTATTCTAAATATAAAAGAGTGAAATTTATTAAGGGTCCTAGTGAAATAATATAATTTCTTAAAACTCTCTTTCTCTTGTTCTGTCAAATTACAGAGAACTCATTGATCTGTCTCATGCATTGAAAATATTATTTAAACAATTTAATGCCAAACAAGTTCTAAGGATTGGGAAAAGGAAAATATACCTATACTCTAATATTTCATAGTCTTTTCCGTAAGAAAATTTGAATATGTTTACTGTCACATTCAAATCAGAGGCATCCAGTTCAGTTTCACAGAGGTAACTCTTCAGGACCTTTACAAGTTCTGTGAACACTTTTATGGAGAACACACTCAGGTTACTGGAAAGAAGAGGGTGTTCTTGGTGCAGAAGAGTGGAGGACCCATGAAGGGCAAAGAAATTGGCCAGGAGATTAAGGCATGAATAGAAGAAGGATAGCAGATGACTCTGGCAAGGAAGATTAGCATCGCTTTCCAGAGGATCTTTAACACCCAGTTAATTAAATTGAAGTTTATTCAGTAGATATTGAGAAACCATCAAAGGTTTTTGAGCTAACATGTGAGGGAAAAGTACAGGGTACTAATGTGAGTAGCCACGGAGCAAAGTGAAGATGGAGACAGGCCAGGTACTGCAGAAGGCTGGGCAGTAGGGGACAAATTCAGAATCTATGTGACACTGTGAACAGCACTGTAATCATAAGTATGAGCCTTTAAAACCCATTTCCTGTGATTAGACTACATTCAATATTCAGAATTTTAATGACCTATCAAATTTTATATAATCATCATTATGTGATGCTATCTGTCTGAACCTGTATTTATTAGGTCACTCACTTATTTATTTATTTTTTTATAATTCTAGGTACTGGTTTCTGATAAAGTCAGTAGTAATTTTTAAGCTTTCAAGCACTGATTCACAATGTGTGACTTCAGCAAATAAGAAATAACTCACGTTCTTGCCAGAAATCCAATGCTGGCAGCTATCAGCTCCCAGAAATATGTTATTAAAGTCGTAACAACACATGAAGCTTCACAAGTGACTGAAAGAGAAAACAGACCTCTAAATAAAGCTAAAGTTAAAACACAAAACGACTAAGATTATTATTGATGTCATTTGTTTAAATTTCCTACTCTAAAAAAGCATTTTAATTAACATATGCTTATCATGTTGGCTGAATTCATTTATAGGGAGAATACAATCATTAATTATCATAATTAAGACACCTGAATTCAAATTGAACAGCATTCATTCTAACCTCAGTTGTAGCTGTGTTTTATCTCTGACAGTTGGGTTTCCAATCAAATGTTATCTGATTTTTCCCCTTAATCATTAAGAAATGCTTTGCTAATTAGCACATGAAATTCATGCCACATCAGACTGAACTGAATCAAGGCCTATTATCTTGAGCAGTGAGACACTTTGAAATTCTCCGTAATAGGGCATGAATACGATATATGGTTCATACACATTTCATGAACCTCCACATTAGCACTATTTTTTTTTTCAAGACAGTGCCATTAGTTGTGCCATTTTCAGGACCTTTAATTCAATCATAGTGTTTAACAGCCTGTTAGAATGTGATGTATAAAGTCATACACTAATTTATCTTTGGTTACACTTTGGCAAAATAATTATGTTTGGTGTAAATATCCTGCATGAGATGAGAAATAGCAGGCCGCTGGTAAAAAGCACTGGTAAGATAGACTTATTTTGCCTCGTTTTTAAAACAGTAATTTAGATTTTTACCAGATGTCTTCACCTGGTCCTTTGGCTTCTCTCCCCTTTATTTTTACTTTGCTGTAGGCCCAGGGGTTAGTCTGTATGGGCACATCCATGGCCAGCACACCATGGTGGCTTTGGTTTGGCTAAAGGGAGGTTCCACCCAGAGGTGGAGGGACTTGGCTCAGTTGCCCATCACATTGTCTGAGAATGACCATGTCCTCAGTTGAAAGTTTCCATTTTGCTCAAAACATCCTCATCTCTGGGATTCTGTTTCTGATTCTGGTAAAACATCTCTCCTTTGCTTCAACTGTTGCTCATGACATGAACACATGACCCTTTGTGATTCTTCTGTACTGTCTCCCTTTGTAAATAAGTCTTCCTCATCAATTCTCATCTGAGTGGGCTGTTTCCTGCTGGGACTCTGACTTATGTTGAACGGAACATTTCTCTACCTTAGAGGCTCAAGGCACTCAAGGGAATGCCTTTTGTCTAAATGAAGCTCACATATATAGTGTAGATAAACATAATCATCAAGGTGTTAATAATAAACACAAACCTAACAGTATGGTGGACAATATTGACAGGTTATCCAGAAAATCTGAATTTGAGGGTCTGGTTTGGAACTCTTGAGCATATTGTATATTCTCACATGGCGACAGTCAGAGGGGCTAAGTCTGTCCATACTTTTGATCCCTGAAAGATACACTTTCCATTCTGGCACATTCCTTTTCAGTTCCCGTGGCCTCTCTTTGGCTTTATGGCTACCTTTAATGTTTAATATTCCCTGTATAATTTGCATTTTTTGTAGGGATTTTTGTTTGTGCCTTCTGCACTAAAGGCCTTTTAGTGAATGCATGATATACTTGGGTAGTTCAGACACAGTAATGACGCTGTATCTGTAGGACACAAATTTCAAGACCACAGTGGATGTCTGATGTATCAGAAACTGCTACTCATTCTATATTTGTAGTATGTATGTGTGTTTTTACATACACCACTTTTCTATACATATGAACCTATGATAAAATTTAATTTATAAGATTTATAAATTTAATTTATTTACATATACATTTAATTTTATATTATATTGTTATATTTATATATTATAATTTATATTATATTTATATATTTATTCTGCATTATATAAATTTAATTTATATTTATAAATTTAATTTATAAGATTAACAATGATAACTAATAATAGAATGGTAGCAATATACAGTGTTAAAATGTGTGAATTGGTCTCCTGAGTTTTGTGCTGTACTCATCCTTCTTCTTTTGAAGACATGAGATGCTACAGTGTCCATGTGATGAGGTGGTGTAGTCAGTACAGCGTAGCTTCAGGCAGCCACCGCCCTCCAGGAAGCTGTGCTGAGCAGCAAGATGAGATCTGGAGCCTTCTGTTCTGACTCGCCTGGGAGGTCCAGGTTATCTGTGCTGTATACCTGTTAGTTAACAGCAATGTCTGTTGTCAGATCACCTGCCATGACAAGTCTGTGCAAGTGACCCTCAGAGGAGTGTGCAATTTAAATCTTATGAAGTGATTATTCCCAAATTTTCCACTGAATATCTTTGCACTGTGGTGTATCATAGCTAACTGAAAGTGGGGAAAGTGAAAGCACAGGGGAGGCACTCGGTGCTACCTCATTCTTCAATAAATAGTATGCTGTATGGTGCTTGGTTGATAAGCTTGCTCCACTTGGCTGGCTCATTTCTCTGATTTTCAGCTGAGCTTTTCTCCTTATTTTAGAGAGATGAGAAAGAAAATTTTTGTCCAAACCCCACCAGTACTGAATATTATGATTAAAATTGAAACAGAAGTATGTAAAATGAGTCCTGTAAAAAGTTCCTCTTTAAGTTTTATACAAAAAATATGTGATGTGTATAAGGAATTAAAATCTACCTATACTTTGAAGTGATAAAATAGCCAATGTCAGTAATAAAGGATTTTAGCATGTAATATTTTAAAAATTATTTATAATATATTATATATTGACTAAACTTTATTAAATATAATCATATACAAAATAAGAAAATATTTTAGAATATATACAATTTAATTTATACTAGCAAACTGTATTCATATACATAGTTAAATCTTTTTTAGAAAACTACCCAATTTCTATTACATTTTTATTGACAATTTTATGTATGTCTGTCCTTTTAAAAATGACTCATACAGATTTTTCCATAACCTTAGCCAATTTAATTCAATAAGATTATAGCAGATATTTTTCCATTATGTCTTTGTCTTGAACAATTTTATAAATACACTTATTTTGAATTTTAAAAATTATTTATTTAGAATGTTCATATAAATTCAGAAAAAACTAAGAGCTGAGCTTTTTAAAGAAATATTTTGATCAAATTTTCTTTGTGTAATAATATTAATTAAAAGTTTAACTTTGCCATTTATTACTCATTGAGCAGTCTGCACTATTATAAGATGAATTTACAGGCTGGGGATTTAGCTCAGCGGTGCCAGTGTCTGCATTGCAAGTGCAAATTCTTGAGTTCGGTCACAGTAACCATGTACCATAATGCTGGGCACAACCTTCACGCCCACTAGCAATCAGTACCACACACCACAGTGCCAGGCATGGTGGTTCATGCTGGTAATTCCTGTACTTGGGAGGCAGAGACAAGGAGGAGTGCTGAGTTTGAGGCTTGCCTGGGCTACATAGTGAGCTCAGGGCCAGCCTCAACTACAAAGTGAAACCCTGTCTCAAAAAAAAAAAAAAAAAAAAAAAAAAAAAAAAAAAAAAAAAAAAAAAAAAAAAAAAAAAAAAAAAAAAAAAAAAAAAAAAAAAAAAAAAACAAAACAAAACTTGGAGAGGTTGAAAAAAAGTAGATGTATGAAAATTAAGTTGTGTCATACACTGGTACAAATTCTAAATGTTGAAATGTTATCACGATGTGTACAATCAATGTACCTATATCACAATTTTAAAAAAAATTTAATAGCAAAAAAAGTATATGTAAGGCAATAAAACAAAATGATAGGATTAAATGTGACTTAGTAATGAGGGGAGGGTCCACCAGTGCTACTTGGCAAAATCCCCTAAGGGCTGTGAGCTCAGGAACAGCCCTGCTGATCAAAGCTGCTGGGAACTGTGTACTCAGCACCACCTGACAGAATTCAGTAAGGAGTGTGTAGGCAACAGTGGCCCCATCAGCAAACTCTATGGGGAGTGTGGACTTAACAGCAGTGTCACTGGGAAGCAGTAAGCTGAACTGCTTCCCAGGGGGTTAATGTAGGGAGGGACTTTATAGTATGGAACAGTGACATCAGAGGATTTCCTTGCTCCTTTGTATGATCAGCATTTTAAAAAACTTAATTCTTTATTGGTACATCGTATTGACCAGCATTTTGTGGAGCATCTGATTGGCACATGGTCAGGAAGGCAGTTTCTACCAATAGCAACACTTGGCTTAGATTCTTACTACCTGGACATCCCACTCGCAATGGACCTTGACTTGGCAAGACTTTGGGGAACACAAAAGGAACATTTCAGAGACACACTGCTATATGTTTTACTTTTTAGGGGATAATAAAATATATAGTAACATTATAAAACACATATTTGGGGATATATATATTCATTCATTCATTTATGTATGTATGTATGTATGTATGTATGTATGTATGTATGTATTTATTTATTTATTTATTTATTTATTTATTTGAGACAGGGTCTCGCTTTGTAGTTCAGACTGGCCCTGAGCTCACTATGTAGCCCAGGCAAGCCTGGAACTCAGCCATCCTCCGGCCTCTGCCTTCCGAGTGCTGGGATTACAGGCATGAACCACCACGCCCGGCACTGTGGTATGTGGTATTGATGGCTGGTGGGCGTGAGTCACCATGCCCAGCATTGTATGTGGTTACCGGGGATCGATCTCAGAATTTTGCATTTGTGCGGCAGGCACTGGAACCACTCTGCTAAATCTCCTGCCCTATTTGGGTATACTTTAAAATAATGACTCGAATTACTTTTGTTCACTTCTTTCCACTGCAGTGTTCTTTCAGCAATTAAAACCTGACATTAACTATTAAAGAAATACTTCATTTTGTGATTGTTCCCTTGTATATAATATTGTGTGTGTGTGTTGTGAAGACAAAGAACTTCCAGGGATGATAACCTATGACCCTGGGCTTTAAACAGTTCAAATTGTGGGTCCATGGTCTATAGGAAGTCCTTTAGTTTTCATCTAGTCTATCCATTCTTTATACAAATCATAAAATTTGTAATCAGCAAAATACAATAACTGCCTAATGTCATGTGGCTAATTAGCAGCAGGACTATTTTTTACACTTTATTAATTGAGAGGCTATGACTCAAATGGAGTTTGAAAACATACTGGGTTTTTATAGTTGCCTTTGTTTATTTTCTTTCATAGGAAGCAATGAGATTTGCAGTCACACTGTGTGGGGTCTTTTACATTGTCCCAGTAGACTGAATAAAAGGCTGTAGATTGCATGTAATGTTATTTCAAGATCATAAGATGTTTTAAAAACAGATGGCAGTATACATGAAAGATCAGAGGAGATGAAGTTCACAGTAGTAATTAAAAAGATCCTGTGGAATAGAAAGGCTTTTAAATTAAGCAGTAAACTTTACATAATTAGGCATTCTTTTTTGTGTTCATGTTTGACACAAGTTTTAGACAGAAAAGATTTTCTCCCCCTGTTAACAGTGTCTTTTTCTGTGCTTTATGCAGAAAAGGCCTTTGGATGTTATTCCTGTTAGAAATCAGAATGCGAGAGTGAAATAGTTACCAGTAAAATCACTCAAACAGAGTAAAAATTTTCTCATTGCTCTAGAAAGAGCCCATCTCATCATCTGACAATGAAATGTCAGTAGTATAAGATAGGATTGTTTTGAAGAGAAAATGACATAATCTTTAACACATTAAACATGGTCACATAGAACATTAGAAAATTCCACCAATTTCCAGCTCTGAAGATATGCCTTATTCCATAACCAAAGATAAATGAAAATAGTGAAAGATGATCTGGTACAAATTACATGAGTTTACTTGCTATATAAATAGTAGCATGGACCTGAAATGGATAATTGAAAGTGGGAATTGCCTTTCAAATCCTTGTCTTAGTCATTTTTCTTGCTGCTGGGACAAAATACCCAACACCTGCAACTGGAAGGAGGAGTGGTTTATTTTGGCTATTAGTTTATGGAGGTTTCAGTCCATAATCAGCTGATTTCCAGCAGGACAGCTTTGTAGAGGGGCATGGTGGAGGACAGCTGCTCACCTAATGGCAGAAAGGAAGCAGGGAATTAAGGGAGGAGCCAGAGGGGGATGCACCCATCTGGGCCACACCTTTTGTGACCTGCCTGTTAGCAAATTGGGTTTAACCTATCATAATCTCATCACCTCTCAAGAGCCCCACTTTTTTTTTTTTTGAGACAGGGTCTCACTTTGTAGTTCAGGCTGGCCCTGAGCTCACTATGTAGCCCAGGCAAGCCTCAAATTCAGCAATCCTCCTGCCTCTGCCTCCTGAGTGCTGGGATTACAGGTGTGAGCCACCATGCCTGGCAAGAGCCCCACTTTTGTGTTCATGAACATTGGAGGTAATGTCTAGAATCAAAGTACAGTAGTAGTAATTTATCCAAGTCTCTCAGTTGTATGATTTAACATTAAGTCCTATAAGCCAATCTTTGAGTTAGATATCGGTGATTATTAAGACAATGTGAATTATCTGAGCCATATCTCCTAGACTTAACTCTGTCTCTATATTGGTATAGTGTCATGTATAAACTCAACTCACCTTTCATAGAGTAAATCAGTCAAATATGTATAGTGGAAGTGTGTGTTTTGAGCAAAACAGGCTTCTTTACTGTGGTTAGAATATAGATTACCAGTCCTACCATGGAGACAAACTTCCTTTTAACAGCAAGTTCCAATTATCAATGTAATATTTTTATACTGCATGGGTATTTATTTCTTAGTATGAGACCCTGTACTGTGCTAACCTTCATGTTCTTGATTTTGCATTTGAATATTCCTGATTTTTTGCAAACCAGTATCTTACTAAATTGTGATCTTCCATTTCCTCCACTCTTTGGGTTCTCATCTTCATTCATTCCTTAACTTTACTGGTAAAAAGGAAAAGCCAGAAACAATGCTTATGTATATAGAGGGATAGGGAAGTTGAAGGGAGGTTGGGGAAATGGGAAAAAAATAACTGTCCAGAAATATCATGTACATGGGCTGGGGATTTAGGTCAAGTGGTACCGTGCCAACCTTGGATGCACAAGAGCCCGAGTTTGATCCCTGGTACTGAAAAAAAAAAAGATATATACTGGTACAAATTCTCAATGAAGAAGGTGATAAAAATGAATTTAAAATGTACCAATAGACTTAATTTATGTTTTAAAAAAGCTTCACTTAATACAAAGTTTAGGTACAGATAATAAGATCTGTAGTACAATAGGGCCTCTGTGATTTTCAGGGTACCCTCTGTGGTTAATTATTCTGAAAAGAAAAAAGTTTTCCTTTTCCTACTAGTTAACCAAAGTCAAATTTTGGGACTGCTGGGACTCTGGTTTATTCATTGATTCTGAAGTTTTGCACCCATATATAATGGATCAAGGTGATCGGATAAATTTTGTTCTTAACTTTCCCTCTTCATCTCAGACAGTAGTGCTGGGTTGTACAGTGGACCTGTGTCTTATGTCTTGGCCATTTGGGGCTTTTAAGGTACTATGGTAATTAGAAAGCAGGAAAGAAAGTGCATTTACTGGAGTCACAAGCTGTGGACCTGAGTTGACAGTATCATCTTCCCAAATGGCCTGGAAAAAGCACTTGCTGCCATCCAACTCATATCCAGAGATGGGCAGAGCTGATGCCTGCACAGCAGACTTTGGGTGGATTCCCCAGAGTACCTCATAGAACCCGCCTTGATCACAGATGTTTTTATTTTTTCTTAAGCTCACTTGGGTACTTGCCGAAAGAAAAATTCTGATGAACAAATTAATGAAATAGCTTGACTTTCTAGTGGCAGATTTCTCATATCAAGAATTCCTGAGTTCTGCCAGATTAGCAAGCATTTGAATTACAGATGACCTCCTCACTGAATCGTGACCTATGGGCAAAATTGTGTTCTTAGGTTAGCAAGGTGTCACTGAGAGGGGTCCATGTCTCCTGTCCGGGACTGGAGGATATACAGCAGCTATTTCACAGTAAAAATCTTGCTTTGCTGACTCAGGAAAAGGTCATGCTTAACTGAGGGTAGGGTTTCTTTTTTTGTAAAACTAGAATGAAAAACCTAAGTCAAAAAGTAAGGCACATACTTGTTTGATTAGAGTCAGAGTTTTAATAGTTTTATCTTGGGAAATATTTAACTGTTTGACTCCTGAGAGTAAAAGAATGATGTCTGTTACTGAAAATGGTTAAACCCTCAGCTGTTAGCACTTTTGGGTGGAGAATTAGCAGAGGAAATTCAGGTAGTAGGTTGAAAGTAGTTGCTTCAAATTCATGCTTAAAATGCAGGTGATAAATAGTGATGTACAATGATTTAAAAATCTTAAATTTATTCTTACTTCAACAGAAGCTGTCCACTGTGTACATGGGTCTTTTATAGAAGCAATGTCATTTTGCAGATAAATCTTTCTCAGAAGAAAGAAGCAGGTTTATTTCAATTGTGAGAACGATACATCTGCCAGAAAATAACACCCAGCATAGCTCAGACATGGGTGTGTTGTCAACAACAGTGTAACTTCCAGAAACTCAGGTAAATCACAACAAAGGAGGATCCTATAATCTTATTGGATGTGTAACTACCGCTATTGATAGGATCTCACAATGCATATCCCAAGCAGAGAAAACTGGTGCAGACATTCTAAAGCCGCTCAGGGTGCGAAAGGCAAAGATGGCCCTCGTGGAAAACACTGCTGACTAGAGGCTCATAGGGAACTAATTTAGAGATCACCGATCATCAGAGGAATAGAAATTCAGCAAGTAAAGTATATAGTACTAATGGGGCCTGTTGGGATAAGAGTGAGCTGCTGATTCTTTGCTCATCACTGTGGATTAGCAAAATGCCAGAAAGGAAAGAAAAGAATATTTTCTTCAGAAAGCAGATGCTTACTTCTGCTTATATTTTATTTATACAGTGAAAACATTTAATATCACAAAACATTCTCACAAATGTACCTATGTATAGGTGTATTTATATATGGGTATAGATATCAGTATGTCCAGAAACATGCATGTATGTCCACATCTACATACATAAATATGCATTTGCCTGCCTTGTAAGATAAAATATATGTAACACAGTCCTTGTCTCCAATAAATATTTCCTAAATAAATTAACCACTGCCCGCTGTTCTCTAGGCAAGGGTGATGGTAGAGCATGAAGTGGACACAAATCCTAAGCTGTTTCAGTTGCTTGGAGAGTGGAGTGGTAGCAATGCTAATTCCGTAATTCAGGACCCCTGCAGTGTTGGGTGCGTACAGTGGGTACTAGTGGACTGGCTCCATTCCAAAGTGAGCCCCGCATGCTGCATATTTTTAGTTTCTTGGTGTCTCAAGTCATCATTACCTGTTATCACTGCTCTGAAGGATGTTGGTGGCACATCGTAAAATTCTATAGGAATGTTTCAAAGACTATATACACCGACTTTAACCTACCCATTTTCATGTTCGAAGCTCTATTTCTTTGCTTTCATGCATCCATGGCTCCAAAATTGTCAAACATTTGTTCTCTAGGTGAGCAAAGAGTTGCAATAGATGAAATATGGTAAAAGTGCTTAGTTGAAAGAAGAAAAGTTTCCACTTGTTAGGAAAAGTAAGAAAACCATGTATGTTGACATGAAGTGATTTTACAAGTGATATTGGCTTACTGTGAAGAAGTACAAACTGAGTTCTAGAATGTATGATAGTTTTTGAAAAATAGGAAATATCCAAAGAGAATTCTGTGTGAGAACATAATGAGGGAAAAGAATAAATATGATTCGGAAAGAAAATGAAAGAGCATGTATATAAGGGGTGGGGGGTTGTGATGGGTAGGGATGTGGGTAAAAATGTGTGTCATATACTGGTACAAATTCCCCAATGTTGTGTGTGATTGTGAGCTGTATATAAAATGTGCCAGTGAAGAATTCAATTTTAAAAAGTACAAACTTCAAGCATGGAAAATTTTACAAGGAAGCCAAGCAAGATAATTAACTTGGAGAACAAACTAGGATACTAATTTCATTGTTTCATTATGCTAATAGTTTAAAAGAGACAGTGTTCTTTTACCTTCATCAGTAGCAAATCTATTGTCTTTTTCCACAGATGATTTTTTTAGCATTTTAATTGGTATATTTTATAGGGCAAGCTAGTTTATTGAAAGGATCTTTAAAATATGCAGTAATAATTTACTGATTTTCATTCATTAATCATATAAGTTCATATAAAAACAACATATGTAAGTAAACATGTCTACACATGCACACACACATATACACACCCAAGCACACTCTTGAGCCAGTGTCTTCTTTCTTCTGTTAACTTGATGTCAGGTCTGATTGGATGGAGAATAATATGTGACAGAAATATATTTTCCAAATAAAAAAAATCTCTTAATAGACCTTAAAACCATGACAAGTTTATGGTTTTTGTTATATTGCAAGTTCAAGCCTGACAAAATATGTTTAGATTTTAGCTTAACATATATAGAAATACTTCCAGAAGATGATGGTATACGGGGTATTAAATTACCTGACCTTGAAGATCTTGCAGTGGTCTAGTCACTTAAATTTCAGGTTGAAGATTCTGCCAGCATTCTTTTGTTTACCACAGCCCTCTGAGCTTCTAGGCAGAATGGCTTGTTGTGTGAAGGATACATAAAGCTGTTTGGATATGCACGGGAGGCCTTGCATTCAATCTAATGTCCTCTGTGCACACCTGCAATTCACTGACTATTTTAAATGAACAATATACCAAAACAGATGGCAAAATTCTTGCCTCTGTAACTCATGGAGTAGTCCTTGACCTCGGTGTGAGTTTGGTTGGTTGGCACTGCAGAATGTGTTTCCACAGCAAAGAGCATGAGTAATTCGTACTTAATCATTCTCTTTCGAAATCACACCAGTAAATTCTTAAGATTGTTAAATTTAGTTTTTGTATGTTAGATAATTTTAATAAAACCTTACTATCCACGATACAAATGGGCAGGGGTTTGGCTTGTATCTAGATGTCCCTCCAGAGCCTCATGAGATCACAGGTGGGGCTTTTCAGAGGAGACTGGAGTTTGGATGTGTGATGGTGTGATTAAGGGTGTGTGATTCCAACTGTGTCCACTAATTTTGTGTAGTTCTGGGTGTGGATAGTGAGAAGGCCTGAGTGTGTGTGGGACCACCCCAAGGGAGGTGGCCTGGAGGGGATAAAAAGGAGAGGAAGGGTGTGGTTGCGTCTATTGCTACTGTTTGTCTTCCAATTCCTCCTGCCTGCTCTGTGATGCCCCTCTGCTGTGCCACCTTGCTGTGGACCCAGTAGACTAAGGATTAAAATAGCTACAGATTACGTGCCCAAACAAACCTTTCCTCCTTTAACTTTGGGTGCTGAGAATTTTGTATATTTTGTCTGAGCAACAAGAAAAATAACTTAGCAGGACAGGTTGAAATTAAGTTTCCCAAGTTCTTCACTGGTAAACTGAAACACACTTTGTGACTTTTGTGCATTCTTCAGAAATTGGCATTTTATTATAATTCTAATATATACTGTGATAAAGTTTATCTAATAGAGCAGTTCTGATATATACCATGATAAAGTTCTATCCATACCTCTTTCCTATATTACATACCTGAGATGTAAAATTTATATATATATGTATGTATTATGATATCTACATTCCCAGATTTGTTGCAACCATTCACGAGTATTTGCTGAAGTCTTTTTTTTAAGTGAGGAGCTAGAATAATGATGTGCTAACAGAGCTGTAGTCCACAGCAGTGATCCCTGAAGCCCGGCCATGAAGCAGAAGCAGTCCTTGACCTGTTAGGCACTGGGTTGCACACTGGCAGGGGCTTGTCGTGCAAGGTAGGGAAGCTTCACCGGTATTGACAGCCTCTCCCCATCACTCACTGTAGCACCAGAGCTCCAGTGACTGCCAGCTCTAGAGTGGAACTGCAGTCTCACAGGAGCTCAGACTCTGCTGTGGACTGAGCATGCCAGGGATCTAGGTTGTGTGCTCCTCATGGGAAGCTAGCGCATGGTGATCTGAGATGGAGCTGCGGTTATGACACCAGCCCTGAGAAATGGCTGCAAATACAGATGATAGAAGGGAGGTCTGCACAGAGACCAGAATACATCCATTGTTTGCAGACTGGTATCAAAACCCAATTGGTGAGTGACAAGTAAAAATTAAGCCACATCTGGAGGCAGGTTTTATGATGGCAAGTGAGATGATATACTTCCATTGCCATACCCCTTTGGTGGTAGAATGACACTTATTTAAGTTTGTGCATAGTAATTCACTGTTTGATTTACAAGTTCTATCCACACCTCTTTACTGCAGCACATACTTATCTATGTCACAGTTTTAGTAAATCAAAAAGCTAACCTTAAGTACAGTGAGTAAAAAACAAATTTCTCTAGAGAGCTTCTTTTAAAAAGAGGGAAAGATTTGATGGTGAAATAATGGAAGAATCTAAGGCTATCCAAAAAAAGGCTGCATTTGAAAGAAGATAGATTCCTATTTAAATTATATGTTCTTTGTAACAGGTGATTAATCTTCTCTGAACCTATTTTGTATAATATGTAGCAACTAGCTCTCCCACAAAGCCAAAAAATCCACAAAAATACTTTGCCATATGAAAATCAAGTAACATGCATTACAAGATAATCCTTTGGAGTTTTTCAAGAAGACTTGGCATAAACACAAAGAACAGAAGCAATTATGAAAAGCAACCATCCTATCTACTGTGTCTGCATAGAGAGCTTCATTTTTTGTGAGTAACCACACTGCTAAAACAAATAAACCCTTTACTATTAAAGAGTTGGTCTTGCCTGTTGATAGGGAGATTTGTTATGAACTTTTAGGTGAGATTGAATATAAGAGAAGACACGACACATGATTTCAGTATCAGTCTTCTCAGAGCTGTGTGAATAGGCATGAGTTAAGGGCATGCCATTAATGTGGGGGATAACAATCACATACTGTGGGATAAGTCTTTAAATTCAGGTTTGATTCTTGAGGTATTCAGTATTTTTCTATCGATGACATGGTACACAGAATCATATTGAGAAGCGATGTTTTCAAGCCTAAAAGTAAAATCCGATGGCAGTCATTCTATTTATGCACATACCAGCACAAAATGACCAGTTCAGTTTGCCTCATTTGTAACCACTTAAAGAGTTGAGTAGTTCTGCAACTGGGACATCTCTTTTCCACAAAAGTACACATATCATATCCTCATGTATATCTTCCTAGAAAATATATCACACAGAACCCAGCCTTGTTGTCTTGCTGCACCCCTTGGTGAACCTTCAGCCTGGACTGTGTACTACAGGGACACATTAATCCTCTTCACTGTGTCTCAGTATCCTCTGCTATTTCATCATTTCATCTAGATTGATCTAATTGTAGTGATAGCCACAAAAGGAACACGTCACCTTTTTTTGAGGCGATGAACACAGAATGCATATGTCTTTTCTTATATATAGATGTAAGTCAGCTTTCTAAAGGACTATCACTGGGCAGAGTTTTTGAGTTACATCAGCCACTCCAGAGGTGTCTTTTAGAAGATCCATCACCTCTAGCAGTGTATTTCACTGACAGAATGAGTCACAATACTTCCTTACTCATGCAATATATTCAACCTGATCTGCAAACTCAAACTGTCACTTTGGGGGAGAACAGCAAATGTTTTTAAGTCAGCATATAAACTGGCTGCATTTTAATCCAAGGTGGAATTATTGGGGTGCTGAGTAAACATTGGCATTTTTGACATATTTGAAACATTATCAGGGATTTTGATAGAGACCAACCCAAGGCCTTCTTTCTTCTAAGTGATATATATTCACCTACTTCTGCTTTCATAGAATTAGAGCATTACTTCCCAACCAGAAAAGAGCTCTAAGCTGACAGAAAGAGTGGATACACAACTCATTTGTTAATAAGTCAGGTGAACTGTCTCTGCTAGAAGAGAATCAACTAAGTGAAGTCACAGGTGATGGTGACTTTAAGAGTATGTTTAAGACAAATTCAAATCTTCATACACTGTAGATTAAGGTCAAAGTGAAGCATCCTTAGATTTCCACATGAGCATTGACAAATCTCCTACCATTCTGAGCATCCTGTCTTTGTGAAACAGGGTTTTCTACAGTGATAGCAACTGATGTGGAATTACTCGAGTAGATTGCACATAATAAGCACCACACTTTGAGTGACACTTTCAAATGTGACTATCTAGTTGCAGGGACACAAGCTGAGGGCTCCCTCTGATTACATATTATGACAAATTATATAACCTTCATTATATATTATGATGTAATAGTAATAGAAATAAACAACATAATAAATACAATGGACTTGAATTATCTTGAATCCATCACCTCCCCTATATTCCGTGGAAAAATTGTCTTCCAGGAAATTTCTCCTTGGTGCTAGAAGGAGGAGGGCCATTGGCCAATAGATAAAATGATCTTACAGTGGACATAACTATCCAAAAATTAATTTTTGTGATTGCCTGAGCTTCATCTAACCAAGTTTAGTCAGGTACTGAATGCTAACATTAGAATCCTTTCATGCAAACAAATGCACTGAGCAATGTGGAGATAATAATGGGTTTGTAATGAACATTATTTTGTATTTGAAAGTTGTATTGAGATACCCAGGTATACCAAGGGATGAAATGCAGAAGTTTATAACTGTGTAGTTTAGGGTGGTCATGATTATTAAGTTAAGCAACACAGCTCCATGTTCAATGCTTCAAAATCTCTCAAAAAATGTTAGCATAACTGCTATTACTACATACTTTTTATAAATCTAAAGGTTTATATGTCAGTCATACTTGCTACATGTATTGGTGCTGTAAACCTTGAATCTAAAGTAAGGACTTGCCTATATAGGCTATTTTAATGGGTTTTCATATTTGTAAGCTACTACTGATGGCTTAAGGCTAAATTACTTATAAGAATCTTCTGCCTCATCAGAAACGATTGTTTTATTTGCAGAATTCAAAGAAACATACCATAACCTGATTCTCTTAAGACTAATTGCATTTGTTGGAGAATGATTAAAAGACACATACACATAAATATAATTTCTGACATTTAATACCCTAGTCAAAAGTAAAAGTTAAATTAAATGTAGGAAAAATGTCACTTATTTTTTAAGGAGATCATAAGGTGATAAAAATAGGCTTTCAATTAATGTTCATGCCCTCAGAGTCATACTTTGGAATTAATGTAAATTAGTCCCCAGAAATCTATTTCAATAAGTCATTTGAGGAGAGAGAAAAAAGTGATATAATCATATCCCCTGAGAAATAAATAACTTTTCTTCAAGATGAACTTGAGCTTCTGGACCAACAGTGATTGGTTCAAGAAATTCAGGTTAAAACAGAGGTAGAAAAAAAAATATTATTCTTAAATAGGATGGTCTACTTCTGATGAGATTTGCACAAGTACTACGGCCTAAAGAGAAAAATGGACAAGAAAAAGAAGACTAGATAAAAAATACTTAATATAATTAAAAAATCTTAGGGGATTAATGACAACAAAAGACTGCAAAGCTGTTTCTATACACATAAGAGTTCATTGAAAGCTATTGAAACCAAAGAAAACAAGTCACTTCTGAAGTCCATTTCTAGAACAAAAAGGAATTAAATGTTAGCCCAATTTACATTGAACTTTGTTCCTAAGCATAAATTGACTTAAAATAACATATAAGTTCACCTTGATAGGAAGGCACCAGTTTATGAAAAAGTTTACCATTGTTTGAGTCCTCTGGTAATCATTTTATAATATTTATTTATTCTTAACTATGAGTTGAACTCTGGGCTTGGTTTCTCTGGCAAGCAGGTGCTCTACCACTAAGCTACACCGCCAGGCTTGCCAGTCTGTAAAACGCTAAGATCCCAGTGTTTCATAACCATCTGTCTCTAAGATCCTTATCTCTGAATTGATTTTTCTTTTTTTAGTATCAAGCTACATGGTGATGGAATCCATTAACATATACCAGACTGGGTACAGGGTGGAGAGGGAAGAACAAAAGCAGAGTTTTATCCAAAGTTGTAGGTTTGTTTCTAATTTAAAGATATACAGTTATATCGCACCTTTCTACTTGGTGTATATTTGTTCTTGCCTCAGGCCTAAAGAAATCAGACATATTAATTATCTTCTAAGAATTTTTCATTGATGTTATTTATAACAGTATAATTCCATATATAATTATAGGACCCAAGACATTAATATGAGAAAATATAAAGTGTGGTAGGTATATTTGGGGAAATTTCTGCTTCAGAGATTTAATGATAGCAGTCAGTGTATTACAAAGAATATTTTCCCTTCTGAACTGTATTCACTCAGAATTAGATTAAGGACTTTATAGGCTAGAAGTCATCTAAACACAGTACAGATGAGCAGTTATCACAAGTTAATAACTTGTACTGATTATTTATGATCTCATTGATGTTTCTTTAATTAAGCTGACTTTCATAATCCCTTTTACTGCCTTATCGATATATATGTATATATTTCTTTCTTTTTTAATAAGTATTTCTAGCTGATAACATACAGTGATGTCCATGGGAAAACAATGTTATCAAGAAAATTTACATAATTAAAATGTGTTTCCTTAATGCTTAGGCCACATAGTTTCAGGAAAACATATATTAAATAGATGGCTTTGGAGTTCTGATCCTGGTTGGGTGTGGAAATCACAAACAAATGTTTTTCTTCTTGCTAGTAGAGTTAGTCCTTAACTTTAGTGGGTAAGGGCTAGGGATAAGGGTAAGTTTAAGTGTTAATAGACCAAAGCATGAATTCCAAGGGAATAGCTAACATATTCCTCTCTTCCCCGAGACTTCACATTGTGGTAAAAAGTTAACAATGGGGACGATTTAAAAAAATGCATTGTAAACTGTTGAGGTTATACAATTCTTCTTAAACTAGAGTATACTTTGGAGGGATGGTCCCAGTGGCCTGGGTTCCATCCTGAGAAACTGCATGTCTAGAGAGACCCCCAGGCACTGAGGCACCCTGGACAGACTGTTTTTAGACATACAGATGGCACTGATGAGGATAAGACACTTTCTCTTTTGTTTGCATTACAGATTTCCTTTTTCTTCTTTCATTCTTGCATATAGGCTACTTTGAAGCTATGACTTACTTGATGTACTTTTTCTGTGTACATTTAGCACTATTTCCATCTTCTCTCTGAATTTATTTCAGTGGGATCTCAATACAAGTTTCTTTCTATAGTGGTAGGGGTCAGAAAAGTTCTCAAACCAAATGTGGACATTTCTTTCCATTCATATGTGTGTTTCAGCTGCTTCCACACTGCATATATAGAAATGAGCAATTACAAAAGAGATGATATGGTCAAGCAGGCCTAAATATTTATTATCTGGCTCTTCACAGGAAAAGCTTGCTGGACTGAAGTAAATTTACAACTGCAAATTGAAACTATTTAAGAAAGTATACTAAGAAATTTGAGAACTTAGTAAAGATGATGGTTTGTTGGCAACCAGGATCCTAATACAGTTTCATCTAAAACTTTGCCTTGGACAGTTCTAAAGTATTGTCTAGCAGTGTAAGGACAACGAACCCAAGCTCAGGAGAGGAGCATTATGGATCGCAGTCTCAGGAGGGAGGATTTTTAACTCATGCTTGGGTAGATAGCTAATCAATTCTTCATTTAAGCCCCAGAATCTTTTGTATCATCTAGAGTCTCATAACAGACCCCCTCCACCCGGTCTGCAGTAGCCAGCACTTACACAAATACAAATCAAGTTGATAAGACATTAGAAAGAGATTATGAAAGTCAGCTTAATTAAAGAAACTTCAATGTGATCATAAATAATCAGTACAAGTTATTAGCTTTTGACAACTGCTCATCCATATTGAGTTCGAATGACTTCTGGCCTATAAAGCTCTTAATATAATTCTGAGTGAATACAGTTCTAAAGAGAAAATATTGTTTGCAATACATTGACTGCTATCATTAAATCTCTGAAGCAGAAATTTCTCCAAGTATACCTAAACCTACTCCATATTTTTTATAGTAATGTCTTGAATCTTCTTGTGTTTTCACTTGTAAATTTTCTTGGTCAAACTTCAATATCTCTTATGAAAAAGACCAAATGTTGCCCAAAACCTTAATGGAATTGCTCATTATATCCTTTCTGTCCATTCAATGTACTTTAATATTCGCTGTTATAGTAGTAATCCCATTCGGCAACAGTCATACATTTTTACTAGACCATAAAGTCAGCGTGGTCACGGATCATAGCTTATTCCCCTTAGTTTGCCTGAAATAGTGCTCTGGATAGTGTGGAAGATCAATATATAGTTGAACTAATCACAGTTCACCTTCTTTTACTCTATAGGTGTTTGCTAGAGTATGCTGTCATATGGAGGTATCTGAAGTAAAAACATTTCAAAGTAGAAGAAATATTACATTTTATTCATATAATTCTGAGAATTCAGAGCTTTTTAGGTATTTTAAAATTTTTGTTTGCTTAATGTTTAAACAACATTACAGAAACAGACCAAATTTAAGAGTGTCATTTTGAATGTTTTGATTTAATAATTTGTCAGAGAGCATACAAACTTCTCTTTATTGTTGTTGTTTTGTTTTGTTTTGAGACAGGGTCTTGCTTTGTAGTTCAGGCTGGCCCTGAGTTCTCACTGTGTTGCCCAGACAAACCTCAAACTCAGCAATCCTCTTGCCTCTGCCTCCGCAGTGCTGGGATTACAGGTATGAGCCACCACGCTGGGCATTGTGGTATGTAGTGCTGATTGCTGGTGGGCGTGAGTCACAATACCCAGTATTGTTGTATGTGGTTACTGGGGATGGAACCAGGGACCTTGCACTTGTTAGCCAGGCTCCGGACCCACTGATCCAAATCTCCACCCACAAACTTCTATTCTTATCCATTTTTATAGTAGTAGAATTCAGAGTAATTTTTATCCTGTGCACATACAATTAGAGTGCTACATGTATTTGCAACATGTAGAAAAATGGTCATCCATAGGGATGGCTTGGGTCTTACTAATGAAATGACTTCAGGAATATCCAGTGATGCACAGAGGCCACAAGAACCTTCTATTTCAGCAGGTATAGTCTAGAACTAGGTTTTTCAAACAAAGGATTTATGTAGGATGATAACAGATTAGGGCACTAGTAGTGAATCTATAGCATACCCCTTATTTGTTTTTGCCTTGAAAACAAAGATCTTAATGCATGTGCTGCTCTTTTCTAAATTTAAATCTTAGTATCCATGTTTAATTGCAGTATTGAAACTCCTCTCCCAAAATTTATCATCACTGGCTTAAAGTTGTGGCTCGTAACTCAATGAACATACTTTGTCTTTTAATCTAAAATTTATATTGATTATTTCTGGGTTAAATATATTTCAAGAGAGGTTGAAGGAAAGGTTATCAAACAGGGAATAATTTCTATTTATTAGAACTCCAAATAAATGCATCTTGAAACTCGTGTTCTTCTGTCACGTCAGCCTTCTATTTAACTTTCTAGCTATTTTCTGAAAAGGGAGAGAATTAGAGAGCAAGAGTACATTTACATAGATAGAATTGTCCCAAGTGAAGAGAAGAGAGGTAGTGAGATCCGTCGGCAGCACCTTTCCCCCCTTAGACTTTTCCCAGAAGATAGAGATGCCCAAAAGGGGCTACTTTTCAAAGGCCAGTTCAAGAAGTTAAATGCGTTGGCCCTGGGCAAAACAAGTATATACAAGGAAAGCCATTCAGAAAACACTGATAAAGGCAAATAAACCTAACTGAGATTTTGAAATTCCAACCTAATATAGTGTATTTTGAATTAATAAATTTTATACGTCCAGTGATTTCAATAATAGCTAAGTTAAAGAATGTTAAAAAGGTTCTTTTAGTTTGCCTATTTTTAACACAGGATTTCCCAGAGATATTAGTGTATTGTGAATTTTTTCAGAGCAGTGGATCTTGAGGAGTGGGTGAGGAAGCTTGGGGTTTTCTGAGACATATGTAGGATGTAAATGAGTCCTCTGTCTTCCAACTATATACCTATCTAAGGCCAAATGCTCTTTGTTTATAGGAACCCAAGTGACTTGTGCAGCAGACTGAATGCAGAGGTTGTCTTTTATTAAATGAGACATGAAGGAGACTGGAAAAAACATGTAAAATGATGCTACACTTCCTTCTCTTTAAAAAAAAATATGATCACACATACTGTGGGTTGAATGTATACTTCCACTAGAACTGGTTTGAAAACCAGAACGTTTAAATCCTCATCTCTCGGGTGATGTTATGAGGAAGTTATGTTATTGATATTGCCCAAGTTCCCATTAACAGATGTTGACGGTCTTGAGCATACTGTTGTGAGGCTGTAGGGAAGGTGTGCCATGAGGGTGTGGGGGAGAATACATTGTCATAGCGTTGGTTTCATACGCCATGTTTATTCACAGACTCAAGCTTGTGCACATCGAGCATGTGATGTGACTTTGTTCAGCAGTGAACAAGGCTCAGTGGCACAGCGTGCAGCCTGCTCTTTTTTCTCTTTGTGATGAACAGGACTGCAAAATAAGATTTTAAGTATTTACAATCATCTAATAAAATGCTTCATGTGTATTTATGAGGTACTTCTTTAACAGGATAAATTGTAATATTAATCAAAATCAAGACTACTATTTGGAACTCATCCAAGAACCCAGATCATAGACAAAGATTTTCAGGTATTTTCAAATTCATTAATTCTGAGTTAAGTTGTTTATTCTTTTCTTTGTGCAAGTCCAAGAGGTAGCTGTTTGACAGGAAGTCAAACAATCCCAATATGAATTGTTTGCTGGCTTATTAGCTAAGTCATGATGACTTGAGATACTGTTAATATCAAATATCCTCACTTCTAAGTGAATATTCATGAACGCAGTTTCATTATGAGTCCCTCGCTGTTCAGTGATAGAGACACTGTGGGAGGCAAATTCATACATTAAATTTAATTCTTTATGTTTTTCTTCTTCATATGTCTTCTTCTTTACCAATTAGCTCCCAATCAGTAGAGTTGTGGTTGATGTAGTGTTTTACTAGAGTAAAGCAGACCATGCTGCATTTCATGGATGGGAGGCTCAGGAATGCAAAAGCACACCCATTTTCAAGTCTGTTAGATTAGATTTGGAAAGGATTTCGAGAAGGATCCAGGTTAAGTTTCACAAGTTATGTCTGATAGAATATAAAATGAGTTAATATTCCACAACTTATTTGAGATGGAGGGACATATTTCCTGCAAGAAGAAATGTTTATTTTTAACCTTCGATTCTTTATTTCAGCAATGTTGGCTTTGAGGGGAATAGCATCTCACAAACAATACATTTTACTCTCAAATGTTGTATAATCTCACTTCTAAAGCACTGTTAAAGGACCAAAGGGTAGAGGGGGAAAGACAGTTGAAGACAGTGTTAAATAATATGACCTGCCATTATAAGATTTCGCCTATTCCAAGATCAATGGCCAAGTTGAATTTTCCCTGAGCTCTGTCCCATGATTTACTATAGTTTCCTATTGTTCTTATAATAACCACCTTACTGAGTTAAAGCAAGATATTTATTATCACGACCCAAGATACGTATTATCATATATTTCTAGAAGCGAGAAATCCAATTTTTTTTTTAACTGGACTAAAGTCAGGGATACTGATGGGGCTAATTCCTTCTGGAGGCTCAAGGGGAGATTGTTCCCTGACCCTTTGCAGCGTCCACAGGCTGCCTTTCTTCCTTGATGTGTAGTTTTCTAGTCTTCAAAACTAGCAATGGCTTGTGAAGTCTATCTCATTATGTAGTGTTTGCTTTTCAGCTTTTATTTTTCATTAGTATATGTCTGTAGTACACAGTGGTGACATTCTTTGTGGGGAATTGGTACAGGTACATAACGCAGTTCTTTCTTCATACCCTTTTCTTACCTTCCCATGCCTCTCCCTTCAACTCTTGCATTACATATCATTACTTTTCCATTACATATCATTCTGGCCAGTTTGCTTCCCTCTTCCACTTTTAAAAGACCTTCACCATTACACTGGGCCCTGCCAGACAGTCCAGAATAATCTATCATTATTTTAAGGTCACTTGAATAGCGACCTGAATTTCATTTGCGATCTTAATTCCCCCTTCACCATGTGATGTGACATATTCATCAGTCGCAGAGATCGGTATGTAACATATTTGGGAGACAATGATCTTGCTTAGTACAACTAAGCAAGTAAAACTCTTGCTTGAATGGTAGTCTGTTTAACTCTATCCTACCCATCCCTTGATGAAAAATAATGAGATGTGTCCTAAAATGACTTTAGCATAAAGAAAAATCCAAGTACTAAAAATTGTTTTAATATTAAAAAGTGACATAGGGCTGGGTCACCATTTTGTAAGTTAATGTCATAAATCCAACTTCGATTTTACTATACACATAGGATATGTATGTGTAGTCTGAATAAAAGATCATTGCATGGACAAAAATTCTTATGTCACTTCCATAAACACTTTAATACCATTGGCAGACCAAGAATTTTGCCATCAAACCCATTTCATGTGTTAAAAAGATGTCTACCTTCATTCTTCCCAACTGAAGTATTACATTTTCTGCATTCCTACTTTCCTCTTACCTGCCTTCATTCACTTTACAAAGTGGATTTACAATAGGATATAATTTAAAATATGAATTGAATTATGGGTCCCTTATTAAGTTGCTTAGCAACTTGACATTGCATATTATTTGCAAGGATACCTCCTTCATTAATTCAATTAACACTCATCGAGCTTGGGAGAAGAGTGAGAGAACAGTCTGCAATTCCATTCCCCATGAAATCTGTTTTTCCCTCTGAGTCAGTAATCTTAAAAATATGACTGGAAGGAAAGGTAGAAAAATGTCAATATAATAGGATGCACACAGGCACTGTTTATATTGACATGTGAGCATGTGCCTGATCGAGAGGGGGGAGGGGAAGAGGGAGAGAAAATCATGTAGCATGATGTAAAAATGAGTGGGAATGAGCCACAGGAAAACAGAGTTTAATAGGTGCAAGATATGTATATTTGTTGTAGTTTTTCTTTTAGTAAAGGGATTATCTGACCAGTTTTTAAAGCAAGCAAATTCTTGTTACGTGATTTTTAAAAAAAATAAATTGTGTTTAGTGATACATTTTGGCAATAATTCTGATCTCATTCCTCAGAAAATAAGATTTGTTTTAAGAACTGTTATAGTATTTGTTCCGATCTTTCAGGTAGTATTACCCCAGCTTTACCAGAAAATAGGACAGTAGATCAAGATAGGTGTCTGTCCATTTTTTTATTGAGATACAGGATGCTCTTCCTGAAAGTCATAAAAATTAATTTCATAGCAACAAGACCATATAGTATGGGAGAAGAAAATAGACTCAGAATCCAGGATTCACACTGAAGCCTTTGTGGTAACAAGCTACTGGACTTAGCAAAGAACAGCTGTTTTGAATCTCTGTTTCCTCATTTTTCAATCATACCCATACTGAAGGCTTTAAATGTACCCTTCATATGGCTTTGGTAGCACTGAAAGATCTGTTCCCTTCCATTTTAGTTCCTTCGTTGAATTGCAGGGGTGACAAGTTAGAAGTTGTTCCTCATCTGGAAATGAAAGGAAGGGAATCGGAATTCTAACAACACCTATCTGTGGGGAGCTTGTATAACGTAACCCAGACCAACTCACTGTTTGAAGTTTTGCTGTGGTATGAAACTTTGTAGATGTAAAAAGGTAAAGGAATGATGAAGTTTTTTTTCCCCTTCAAATAGAGTAAAGAAGAGGCTATAACTAACTTTGTATCAATACAAAATTCCCAGCATCTTTCATTGCATCATCCAATCGTGTGTTAAGATTTCTCTGGTG
>PVIC010025427.1:7592-25413 GCA_004025085.1 Thryonomys swinderianus
CAGTATATGCCACAAGTTAATTCTCATTTTTACCCATATCCCTACCCACTCCCCCCTCCTCCCCCCTTATACATGCTCTTTTATTTTCTTTCTGTATCATATTTATTCCTTCCCCTCATCATATTCCCACACCAAGTTTCCTATAGAAATATTCCACTCTATAAAAGCTGTCCTACTTTCTAGAACTCATTTGCATCAATATCAAATTCTTGCAGGAGCCCTTCCCTACCTTGGTGGGACTGTAGACTGGAATTAAAAGAATCATATCACAGTGACATGTGTGTACCCATGTGTATAGCAACTCAGTTTGTGATAGCTAAATCTTGGAAACAGCTCAAACAGCTGGAGACTGGATAAAGAAGATTGTGTGTGTAGTTTTCTTTTTATTATATAAAATGGAATATTACTCTGCCATAAAGCATGATAAATTTGAGTCATTTATACTCAAATGGATGTACCTTGAGAACATTCTCATAAGTAAAATAAATAGGATACAGATGTGTAAATATTATATCGTTTCTCTGGTATGAGAAACTGAAAGTGTAAATGAATTCCGGAATATGTGCTAGGTATTGTTAAATAAAAAGAAAATGTCCAAAGGGGAATACAAAGGGAGGGTAGGGGAAAGTAAAGAAGGGAAAAGAAAAAAGTTGATGGTTAAAACAAAAAAATAAATCTTACGCATACAGGGGCTGAGAGTTGTAGGGAGGGCAGGGGAATGGAAAAAATGAGAATCAAGTGTCATGTACAGGTACAAACTCTCAGTGTTGAGTGTGATAATAACATGTATATAATGTATCAACAAAATAAATTTTAAAAAAAGCCCACTTGTTTTGAAAATGCTTCACCTCACACTGGTTTACAGTTGCTCTTTATCACATAACAGTAGAAGCACATCAGCATGCACACAGCTTTTTTGCTCTGCCTAATAGTTATACAGCCCCATTTAATTTCTCTTGTATGTAAATCAGGCGACAAGGTCTGTTTCCTGCAGTGTATCTAGGGAATGTCTGAAAATACTAGAACAAAAAGGAGAAGGAAGAGGGTGAAGCACTGTAAGTTCGCATTACTGTACTGGTTGCCACTGATTGACTCAAAAGTTAAATCCCAAACCGGGCATGGTGGCTCTCGCCTGTAATCCCAGCACTCGGGAGGCAGAGACAGGAGGATTGCTGAGTTCGAGGCTTGCCTGGACTACATAGTGAGCTCAGAGCCAACCGGAACGACAAAGTGAGACCCTGTCTCAAAAGGAATAAAAAAAAAAATTAAAAAAAGTTCAATCCCAGAGGCTCCTGATGTAAAGCCCTGTAGCATATAAACTGACACAGACACCCTCACAAGAACTCCATGACTCCTTCCATCACTTGTCCATGACTGCGCTCCTCTACCTGCGCATGGCTACTCTGCTAAGGGGCACCACTGACTACCCTCTTCCCCAGTGTTTGTCCCTCGGTGAGTTACCCTCAGTAGTTCAGAAGAAAGCCTCGAACAGGTGCTCATGCTGGGAGCGCCCAATCACTACAACACCTTCCATACAGTGTAGCCAGTGGGAGGCGCTGTGAGACAAGAACACACGATGAGGACACAGGACTTAACGCCGCATGTTCTTTTCCAATATGTAATGAGCAATGTGTCGTATTGTGGCCATTTGGTTATTTCTAATCTTGGTAAAGAAAGGAAAATTATAATACCTAATCTTACACATGTCTCAAAAAACTTGTCTGTTAGTCTGTAGTCTTCTGAGAAAAAGAAACAAAAGGAAGTAGACAAATGAAACTGATTGAAAGATAAGGTAAATGCTTAAAGAATAATTTGTTACAGTAAAGACATTGCTAAGAACAATGGAACAAGTGTGTGCTAAATGAGAGGATCATTTTGCATGCTTAGTGAGCTTTAAATTGGAAATACTTGAATTCATCAATCTTTCTACAGAAATACGATAGGTAGATGGACAGACAGAAATATTTCCTCTCATGAGATTGCTTATTTCCTATCACTCAGTATTAAATCTCCTTGTTGATATATGTTCCTATACCTTATTTATCATTTTGCTGTGCTTCATTGTATAAATTTATTGTAAAATATTTTTATAATATATTTCTTATGACAGTAGCCTTGTTTCCAACAATTATCTCTTATGAATATAATATGGATGTACTTTATTGCATAGAGCTTCAGTAATATGTATTAAAAACCAAAATACCAAGTGAAAAGATTCTGATATTTTTCCAAAGTGATTTCCTTAGAGCAGTGTAACAGTGAATCAAATCATACCTTCACCAACACTTGGCTTTGGCAATCAAAATTCTAGTGGCCAAATTACAATGTCTCTATGTTTTTTATTACAATAATGAATTTATTATGGTAATTTTCACCCACATAAAGAATATAATTAGAATGTGGATAAAGATAACATTACAGTCAAGAAACCTGACAAACTTAGCTTTATCCCAGTGGCCAAGTTTGGTGTCAATAATGCCCGATTAAGTGAAGAATTGTGCCCTCAGTCTGATATGTTGAAAATAGAACTTGCTGTGCTATTCTTTCTAAAAATTCATAGCTCATGACAAAAAGAACATTTTCAATAAAAATGCATTCTCCAAATGTGCTAATCAGTTTTATCAAAATCCATTGAGATATAATTTTATACATAATTATTCCTCAAGAAAAATATGAATATTTAATATTATAAGCATAAATGCATTTTTAAAATTTTTTCAAAAACAAAGCAGGTCTGAGACCTAGGATAGTCAAGAGGGATCTCAGAAAGCATGATATCTTCATGTCTGGTGGCATCTTGTATAGGAAACGGGAATAGCAGACAACATCGTGGGGTATTTAAAGATGTCTGTTTAAAGTGTGGTCCTTGATCAATATTAGTTATCAATTTTAGTGCATTAACCATGGCAAATGTACTGTTTACATTCAGAAGATACTAAAAATTCTGAGTGCAGGGCACTTTGAGTTCTCTGCACTACTTCCTCAATTTTGTGTAAATCTGAAATTTTTATGAAAATGAAATCTACTTAAATAAAAATCAACAAACTCATTCCACTCTTAAAAAATAGAACTTCTAGACAACACAATTTTGGCTTTTACTTCTCCCATTGATATTTAGAAAGTGGTAAAGGTATTTTTACTGGGTCTTTGGTCTAAATTAGCAAAGTTTTAGAGTAAACTGTTATCTTAAATTAATAATTTGTGCACAATTCATTTATTGAACTGAAAATTACAGTAGTAATATTTTATATAATTTTATTTTTCTCTAAATAATTCTGTATTTCTGAGATAATATGATTGAGATCATTCAAATAACCGACTTCCTTTTGTGTGTGTGTGTGTGTGTGTGTGTGTGTGTGTGTGTTTTGAGACAGGGTCTTGCTTTGTAGTTCAGGCTGGCCCTGAGCTCACTATGTAGCCTAGGCAAGCTTCGAATTCAGCAATCCTCCTGTCTCTGCCTCCCGAGTGCTGGGATTACAGGCGTGAGCCACCACGCCTGGCACTGTGGTATGTGGTATTGATTCTTGGTAGGCGTGAGTCTCCATGCCCAGCATTGTATGTGGTTACCGGGGATCGAACTCAGGACCTTGCGCGGCAGGCACTGGAACCACTGAGCTAACCCTCGGGCCCCCGACTTCCTTGTTTTTAAGAATAACACAAAGAAGGCCTCCACTTCAAAGGTAGATAAAGTAGCTGATACTCTACTGAAGCACTAAATACTACTCTTTATCCCAGCTCTTATTCTGAACAATGGGTAAATGGGTCAAATTTGAGGTACATAAAATGAAGTTGTTAGCATTGCACTTTACATTTTTCCAAGGAAATTTCACTTTTTACAAAAAGCTATTTGCTTTTTCCTTCACACAACAAAAAGCTCTACTTTTCCTCAAGAAGCATATTATCAGAATTCCTTCGTACTAAAACCGTGTCAACTTTTTTGCCTTCAGCAGGTCATGAGATTGTCAGTTTGAATGACTAAAAAGTTGCATTCCTGAGAATTCAAAGACAATGCCTGCAGGTAGAGACATAAGAATAATAATCCAAGTGAACAACGGGTACTCCTTGAGGAATAAATTAATTCTGGATCCTTTGTCAACAAATAGCTACAAGCCTACACCGTGTAGCATTACAAGACACAAACCTCCCCATTAATGTTAAACATGGGCCAATACTACACATCTGGATTATTTTTCTTTCATTTTTCCCCTTCTGGAGAAAATAGCTTGGCCTTAAATTTTTAATGAGGAGAAAAGAGAAATCTGCCATTGTATCAGGAAACAAACTGACAAAACATTGATTAGGATTCTAATAACATTTCACTTGGACATTCACTCTGCTCTTAATTAAAATCCTTCTCTTGAACAAAATTACTAATGCCCTCAAGTTGCAGTTTTTGTCATTGATAAAATAAGGATGATAGCCAGGCATGCTGACACATATCAATCTAGAGGCTGAGGTATGCAGACTGCAAGTTCCAACCCACTCTAATTAGTATTTAATAAGCCCATATCCCAAAATAGAGAATTTAAAAGGTCTGAGGATGTAGCTCAGTACAAAGGCCCTGAGTTCAGTCCCAAGTTCTCCCTCATAAAAGACGATTATATGTGTGTCACTGAAGGCTGCTATGGAAATTATACATAAAATGTGTAGTAATATTTTCAGAATGGATAGTCATTTGGTAGCTATTTTTGGTAGGTAATCATTGTTCTCCATGCCAGCCTTCTGATACAATTTTCTTTTTTATGTAAATATATGACTGGGTACTCTTTTATTATACATTGGATGTGGTGAGTATTAAGAAATCTAATTTTTTAACTGTGACGTGGTAGAGTTCAAAGTGCTTTCATGTATTTGAAAGTTTTATTTACATGAACTTCTTAAAAGTCACATTATAGGACTGGAGGATTAGCTCAGTGGTTCCGGTGCCTGCCTCACAAGCGCAAGGTCCTGAGTTCGATCCCTGGAAACCACAGACAATGCTGGGCGTGGAGACTCACACCTGTCATCCCAGCACTCGGGAGGTAGAGACAGGAGAATTGCTGAGTTCGCGGTGGCTTGCCTGGGCTACATAGTGAGCGCAGGACCAGCCTGAACTACAAAGTGAGACCCTGTCTCAAAAAAAAAAAGTCCCATTACAATTATTCTGACATCACATATATATCTGGAAACTGATAACCATAAAATAAAAATATATAAATTATCAATAATGTGATTTTACAACCAATAATTTTAAATTTTATTAGTTTGTATACCAAAATAAAACTTTAGTCAGTTAATTATTACTGTGTAAAGAAAAATTATTGTAAATATTTACTAAACAGTGGAAAGGCAGACAGAAATATGTCTTTCCAATATATGATTACCATGAATGGCTATTCATTCAGGATGCAAACTAATAGTAATTAGAATGCTGTTTAGTAATAGTTTTATTTAGATTTTGGCAACTTGAAATATGTTTTGTGGGGTTTTTTTTATCCCATTTGTTATTTATTAGACTCGTCTTGGAAGTCCATGAATATAAAATTCACTTTTCATCCAATACCAGCAGAAACCATTAAAAACGAGGAGGAAGAAGCTGCTATCCTTCTCTGTGGACGCACACTAGGAATCATGGGGAAATCCAGGTACTGAGTTCTGCGAGTGTGTCAGCACAATGGAGAAAGGCAAACACAGTGAGAATTAGAAGACAGTAAAATTCAGTCATCTTTGGCCCATGTTTCTGCCTTCACAGCGTAGGAGCCATGGGCTGAACACCCACTCCAGAGTGGTCCTCACCCTCCTGACTGAACTCTCCCAACAGTGACTTCTCAAAGCATCTTACGCTGATGCCCCACCCCCACACAACCCGATTTGAAAGCACCAATGAGAATATGTGACATTATATTGTGAGAGATATGGGACAATGCCTTGCCAACAGAATTTCTTTAAACTTCTCTGAAGACCTATACAGGTTTTTCTGAAAACTAGAGCCAGTGCCTCATATTTTATCCCAAATAAAATTATACTTGTATATAGATTTAAAGGAAGAGATCTTCATAAGCCAATGTAATTAAAAGTTACAGTGGACACTTCATTTGCTTACTTTCGTTAAGCTACATTCAGAAAGAACTGTTACTATTGTAGAAGAGCACACACAAAAGGGGAACGGAATTGCAAACTCATTACAAAGGGTTTCTAATTACATATTGTTAAATAGTTTGAGCTAATAACCAAATCATTCACCAAAAATAGTGTCCAATGAGAGTAGATATCTTATCTATTTTCTTTTTAAAGTGGACATCAAAGGACAGCTCAATAATTTTTTCTCGTTATAATTGTCAATGGTATTGTATTTTTGTATCTTCTGATCATGTACCTTTAAAGTACACTATGTTCATAGATGGTCCTAGGGGAATTGCTCAACTTTTTCTGATAATATAGAGACATTCCTTTATTTCAAGTTAGGTAGCCCTTTATCTGAATGTGTCCTCAATATGTCCTACCCTTACAATGCTCTTCTCATTGTTATTTTTGTTTAATCCATAAAACTATATTGCAATATTCATTTTGACATATCTGTTGTGATATTTGTTAAGCTTTCTATAGCTGACTTACTTATATTTGTTAAAACTATGAAATTTATGCTGGGCGTGGTGGCTCACGCCTGTAATCCCAGCACTCAGGAGGCAGAGACAGGAGGATTGCTGAGTTCGCGGCGGCTTGCCTGGGCACCATAGTGAGCTCAGGGCCAGCCTGAACTACAAAGCGAGACCCTGTCTCCAAAAAAGCAAAAAAAAAAAAAAAACTATGAAACTTAAGAAACACATCTCCATTTCTGGAATCAAACTGACATTTTTGGTCAGATGTTCCATTGATATATATGACTTTTTATAATGTTAGATGATACAGTATTTATTCTTAGTTGTCTATTGGGTTTTGAATGCAGAACTATATTAGTTTAAAGAAATATTTTCAACCTTTGGTTCATGTGACATAGGGCAAAGAACATGTTTGGCTTTAACTTTGCAATGTTTATTATTTTAATAGCTGGAATCTGAGAATTATAGATATGTGCATCCTTGATACATTTTACTTCTGTGTTTTTCACTGACTAAACAAATTAAAATTTTCTGCTGGTCACAAATTTTAAGCAATGAATTATTACCAGTTATTTAAGATCTCATAAATACATAAAATTAAGTAATCAAACAAGAAAATAAAGAACATTTATCAAGCATAAAGAGAATGTGGTGAGGCCGTAGAGAGGTAAGGACTGAGGTCTAGGCCTGAAGACCTTCGAGACAGGAGCACCACCATATTTAAGAGAACCTGTGGATTGAGGGTGAGTGAAGTGACACGGTGCATGTAAAACATGTTGAGAAATTGTTTTTATTCTTAAGTGAACAAAAAATTACTAAACTTTTCTAATGATGACACAGCAGATTTGTCTTGAAACCTTCATGCTGGATGCAATTTACAAAATGAGTTGGCTGTAGGGTTGAGTTTGAGGAGAGATTAGAAGTGTAACATTTGAGAAGGGATTACATCAAACTGGGTTAGACACGTCGGCGGCCTCAGCAACATAGTGCTCTTCGAGAAAGAAGCTAAAATAATTTTTGTGTTTGTTTGGTGGTGGTATCAAGGATCAACTCAGAACCTCAACTCAAAGTAGATACACTTTGATGTTATGAATTTGTGTTTGAATATTGCTTTCAACACATCCCACTGTGATGCTACTCTTACTATAGAAACTGTCTTTTATAAAATTCTTCCTTATTCAAAATAATCCAAGGAAATATTTTCCTAAAAGTTAATTGTCCTATTGGTAAGGTGAAATGTTACTTCATATCAATTATTTCATATTAATTTGCCTTTTGTTTTTACATTTCAAGGTTTTTTCTCCTTAGCCTGCCATTGGGGTGCTGATAGATATATCCAGTTCTTATGAGTTTACCCAGAGTGAGACAGCACAGAGCACCGGAAACAAGTGAGAAATTGGGTCTGGCTTTTTTTGAGGTATAAGTCAGTTTTTGCAAACCTATCTTTGTGAACTGGACCAAGATTAAATACTAAAGCTTCAACTGACACATCTGCTAAATGGGAATATTTATTACTTAATGTGTACAAGAACAGTAAATGAACTAATAAATATATAACACTTAGAGAAATGGCTGGTTCATAGTAAATAATAAATACACATTAGGTATTTATATCTTCTAAGACACGTGATGAAATCTGAAAAACAATGGTAACTATAGAAATCAGTTGCCAACACGAGGAATAGATTTCAAAACCATATTCCCTCTATAAAATAAAATTTTCATGCAGAAAAATGAGGATATGAAAAACTTTTCAACGTTAGAGATAAATTAAGGCAAATATATTGATATTAAAATCTCAAGATAAAGTTAACAGAAACAAATTGTTGAGTTTTTCTATCACATTCAGTTAACTGGAACTTTTCCTTCATGATTAAATTCAACTCACTCAAACTTACTTTTACTTACTTACTTTACAACTCACACACACTTTTTTAAACATTAGAAAGTGAAAAAAAGGGCCGGAGGGTTAGCTCAGTGGTTCCGGCGCCTGCCTCGCAAGCGTAAGGACCTGAGTTCGATCCCCGGTTACCACATATAATGCTGGGCGTGGTGGTTCACGCCTGTAATCCCAGCACTCGGGAGGCAGAGACGGGAGGATTGCTGAGTTCGCGGCGGCTTGCCTGGGCACCATAGTGAGTTTAGGGCCAGCCTGAACTACAAAGCAAGACCCTGTCGCCAAAAAAAAAAAAAAAAAAAGAAAGTGAAAAAAATAAGCAGTCTAGGTTCCTGTCAATTTCATAAGCAAATTTTATAAAGTAATTTCTAAATGAAAGAAATTTCTCATAGAATAAAAACACAGTTTCACATAGGAGAGGAAATATAACACACTATTAATGCAGACACCCAGAAAACATCAGAGATTTTTCAGGTGACTTAAAATGTCACTGGATTTTGATTTCACATTCCTTAACAGTACTTCTTATAACAGAGTAATGCTTCTTCCTTGGACTAGATTTTATCTGATCTTAAAACTGGGAATTGAATGTCATTTAAATTCTACAGGGTGGAGTCAGAAGTCATTTTTTCAGCGATCTGGTTATCTCCAAGTAACAGGAAAAGCCAGAGTGCAGTGGTGAACATTTCCATCAACTCCATCCAGACACGAAAGGTGTAGCATTTCTCCTCCGTCATTCTCTTTCACGAGCTCTATCATGTGGCATCTTAAATTCCTGATTTATAGTTTTAGGACTTTGACCTCTGACCTTAAGTTTGTCTGCACACTTGAAATTAGATACCAAAGCTCCTTATTTGCTTTCACTGATGTCTTTGCTACCTTCTTTTTTTTTTTTTTTTTTTTTTTTTTTTTTTTTTTTTTTTTTTTTTTTTTTTTTTTTTTTTTTTTTTTTTTTTTTTTTTTGAGACAGGTCTCACTTTGTAGTTCAGGCTGACCCTGAGCTCACTATGTAGCCCAGGTAAGCTTCGAACTCAGCAATCCTCCCGTCTCTGCCTCTGGAGTGCTGGGATGACAGGCGTGAGCCACCACGCCCGGCACTGTGGTATGTGGTGTTGATTGCTGCTGGGTGTGAGTCACCACTCCCAGCATTGTATGTGGTTACCGGGATGGAACTAAGGACCCTGCGCTTGCGAGGCTGGCGGCGGAACCTCTGAGCTAAATCTCCGGCCCTGTCTTTGCTACTTTTAAATCCTGACCTCAGTCACTCCAACTTGAGAGAACCTAACTTTAAAGAAAACAGCAACAGTTTATTTTATTGTTTGACAGACAGTGTCATAAATGTAATTAGCAAAGAAATTGTCTAGAGACTTTGAATAATGTTTTAATTTTTCAGCCATAACTCAATGTGTATGTTTGTGGCCATAGAAATAAAAGTGAATATTTAAATTGCTTTTTCACCATTCTAAAACCAGATATTCTGTGTGTTTTAGCTCTATTTTAGGCACATTTCTGTATTAATCAAGGGAAATGTTGTCTAGAAGTGTAAAACATTGGATATTTTGCACATCTGGAAGCTAATAAATTGGCCAGCCACAAATGGCTCTGCACACCCTGACAAGATACAAAATCCTTGGAGCAAAGAAATAAATTGTAAATTACAGAAAAAAAAAAAAAACAACAACCTTACAAAGTGCCTGACATGGCTTTCTGTATCTCAGTTTCCTTATGACATTGTGCTGAGAGACAGATGTTTACCTAGGGGCTCAGTGGATTGAGCCTCAAGAGAGGAATTGGCAAATTAGAAGATACTGAATTTTTTTCTGCTGGTGTCCCACCTACTGGACTTTTCCTCCAAAGAGAGAGATGGCACACATTACTCTGGAAGAGAAGCCTGTGTCCTGGATGGAAGAGGAGAAAAGATTTCTCAGTGTATGAGTCAGCGAGGTCTCCAACAAAAAAGCTCTATCTGAAATCTCTCAGAATTTAGCAGCAGCAGCTCCTGAGACACACTTTCTTTTCAAATTAGATTTTGCACAGGAGCCATGCATCGAGCAGAAAATCAAGGTCTTCCAACCCATAGAAGTTTCCTCTAATCTCTTTCATGAGTGTGTACCTTGGTTGTCAGTGAGAATACCCCAAATATATAAATATTCCATTGGAGGTAGCAGCGCATTGGAGGTCAGTGTTCCTTCACCTGGTTGGTACAACTGGCCTCAGAACTATAAGCCATCAAGGGAGCAGGATTCCTCAGCCACAAGGGAAGATGACTGCAGGTATCCGTACAATGACGTGAAAATGTTACTGATTTTTCCACATATCACAGTGAAATGAGGTATTCACCAGGATATGCAGGAACATTACTCAGAAAACAGAGGTCTGCACTGTGATAAGGGTAAATAAATGAATAAAACAGAACCAATGATATGTTTTAGATAATCTGTGCTAAATAACAACTGTCTTTTAATTATTTATGCTATGTTGAGTTGTTGCACATCTTCAAAATTAATCCTCTTAGTAAATGAAGTTAAACATTCATGAATATCTTTTGAGTAGAAAGCATTAGAGTTTGCTGATAAGGTAACAGTATGATTTCAGTGTGCACTTCAGCATGATACTTCCTCCATGGCCCAGAATCAAGAGGTAATTTTGAAGAAAAATTTTTGTGTCTGAGTAGATTTTTCTATTTATCATATACCGATTACTGTATAAAGTTCTGTACGTTTGATGATATCTCTTTAAAGCTTTGTCAAGTATCCAGTAGTCCACTATCAAATATGGAATGATGTTGCTTTTTACAGAAAGAAGAAATTTAATTTAAAATAAAATTATAGTAAGCTTTTAAGAACAATAAGATAAACAATGAGGGAATTTTTAAATGAAATTCCTTCACCCATATGGTCTTTTAGAAAAGTTGCAAACAGGGTGGGAGATTTAGCTCAGTGGTTCTGGCCCTTGCCTTGCAAGCGCAAGGTCCTAAGCTCCATCCCTGGTTACTATATACAATACCAGGCATGATGACTCACGCCCACCAGATACCACATAGCACAGTGCCGGGTGTGGTGGCTCACACCTGTCATCCCAGCACTCAGGAGGCAGAAACAGGAAGATTGCTGAGTTCAAGGCTTGCCTGGGCTACATAGTGAGCTCAGGGCCAGCCTGAACTACAAAGCGAGACCCTGCCAAAAAAAAATCTGGAGTTGATCCAACAACATCACTGGGCTCAGAATGTATCCAGTGTCCCTGATGCATTCTTGCTAGATTGATTGCCATTGATTATTGCTTTCTCAAAAAAATCTCTTTACTTTTGACAGGCCAGCAAACTGTGCAGCATTTGAATGAGTCAAAAGCAGAACTATAACAAATTAAAAACAAAAACATTGACTTGTTCACTATTGTTGACATGGTTGGACACAGCACCTGGAAGTACTGGAGCCCAATCTACACTGAATGAGTGAGTATGACTCTGTCAGAGGATCCTTTCCAACCATCCAGATATTTTTCTCCCTTTTACTTCAGTCACTAGAAAAGTGAACAAATCAAAAATAACAACAAAGTCATGCACACTAGAAAGCATATAACTACTTGCACCCGTTGGATAGTCTTTGGGAAGTTAAAATATATTTACTTAAGAAAGTGTCTCCTAAATGCTTGTGTATATAGAGGTGGTGGGAGTTAGGGTGGTAGGGGAAGGGAAAAAATGAGAATTAAGTTGTGTCATATACTGGTACAAATTCTCAGTGTGGAGTGTAATTGTGCTGTGCATATATAATGTACCAATAAAATGTATCAACAAAAAAAAGAAATAAAATGTCTCCTTTTAGTCATCTGTCTAGTCTTGCATGAATTAGCAGAATTGTTCCCACATTTGTCTTCAAATTATATAACGTTCTGATTTTTCTCCGATCAATGACTATATGCTTAAGAAAAAATTGATCTTACTTGCTTCTACTTTCCAACAGAAATAGGGTTTGTTAAGGTATGTACTTCAGTTATAAATTCTGTTTTTCCTTAAATTTTTACTTGAAATCATCATTCACATTGATCTGCATTATTTAAAAACTAACTTTCAGGATACCTTGGGTATAGTGACTGATTTTGATTGCCACTGATTATTTTTTTCCTGAATTTAGATTATGTCCATAAGAGTATTTGGAAATAGAAATCCCATTCTAAGAGCTTCCTTTAAAAATTCAGCAATATGGTAGCATTTTAATAACTTAAACAGCTTAACAGTCATCTGTCCTCTTTCATGAACATACTGATTACATTGTTTTTATTTCTCTTTGGATTAAACAACACTGTAGCTGACAAAAGAGACCCATGCTCTCTTTTGACAACTTTGTATAATACCAGTGAAATACAGAATGCTTCCTGGTTCTTATTCTCTCTTTTCTTTTTCTCTCCTGTTTTTATTATTCCCCTGCCACTTTGTAGAAAACATCATGAGTTACTGAAATTACTAATTTAAAAAGAGAATTAATTTTCTATGAAAATTTTTTGAAACAAACAAGGGGTGTATTTTCTCCTTTCGAGAAAGACAATAAATGTACAAAAGATGGCACTGCTTAAAATTGTTCATTGTTAGTTCTTTGTCAATTTATTAAAATATTTTCCTTTCTGATAATGTGTATTATACTCATATCTAGAAATTAAATTTTAAAGGCATATTCTGCTGTTTCAGACTTGTTTGTCTTCCCTCTCTTCATAGACTTTAATAAAAGGAACAGAACATTTGGAGGAAATTCCCTCTACTCTTGGGGTAGAACTCTCCTTCATGATTCTGTGGGTTTCAGTAAACACATGCTACTCTTTCTTGGAAACATTTCATAGGACCCTAAAACATTGCATAAGGGATTCTGAGGGAAAGCATTCATACTTTTATAAGGGAAATGTTTTTAAAGTTCCATACATCTCTGAAAAATCAGGTAACAGAAATAGATGTAACCTCTCTGGTCACACACAGGGGATAATGTTTAGCAGAGTCAGTTTAAAGTGCAAATTATTACAAAGCCAACTCACCTGGCCAGGAGACAGGTATCTGAATCAAATGAGAGAATTTCTTGTTCTCATGTATATCCAACTGCATGTAATCACAGAATCCAACACAGATAGGATGTAGAAACTTAAATGGTGGCTTCTTTCCTTCTGTAATTTAGTGGTTAATATAACTTTCCTGCCATCCACACACTTTTTTTGTCTAATAATTCAACCAAAAAGTATAATTTCAAAACTGACTTCTCTTCACAGTAAGGTAAATATACTGATGATATAAATAAAAGGTACACATGACCCCAAGCTTTTAACAATCCCTCGCAGATAGGAATGTGGATAGGAAACCTGTATTATTTAAAGAAAATTTTTTTTAAAAAACCTGGTATTTCCTTTGGAATTTAAGCAGTGTAGAAGTAGTCCATAACTTTCAACTTTTTGCATCTGAAGTCTATTAAGGGAGACATATTTTTTATATAAGAATGCTTGAGAAAACTTATATTCAACCTTTGACAAAGTTGTGTGTCTGCAGTCCCTTGGTGGAGAGCTTGTATCTAAGTGTCCCACAGAGCCTCATGCATCATGGTGGGGAGGTTTGAAGGTGGCTACATTAGGTGCATGAGTGGGATTAAGGCTGTAATCCTGGGATAAGCGTGTGGGTAACGGAAGCCCTGGATGTGGGTGATGCCAAGGATGAGTATACCACTTGGTGCCTGGCTGTTGACCTTGCACATTCTACACAGAGATAGATGCGTCCCCTGGGATTTTTATTGTTTTAACATGGGCACATATTGCCAACATTTCATCACTGGCATTCCAGCTTTGCCACTGGTAAGACACTTTCACTATGCTGAGAAAATTGAATGCTTTGGTCCTTACTCCAGGCCTCTGTTTGATTTAAAATATTTTCCACTTATGGCGCCACGTGCTGCTTTGCGTTATTGTCTCTACTTGCCCTAAGGCTCCCTACTTTTTACAGCTTGGGTTTCACATCTTCTTACTAAAAGAATAGCGTATATTTCTGCATCAGGTGCCTGCATCAGATACATGCATGAATAGACTGGGGAAAGCCTGCCTGTGCCATTTCTGAGACTTATATGTTCTTATAGTTACTTTTTCCATGAAGAACATAGGCAGACCACCCCCAATTGCTAGGAAGAGGGCAAGAGACAATGGAGCCACGCTGCTCCAGCCAAAATTCCCCATCTAAATAATAAAGTCACCCAACTTGGCCCAAATAAAAATCCACAAAAAAATACATGTTTGTTTTTGTGCAGCCTTGAAGTTTTGTGATTGTTATCTAGCAAATATGCATTGTTACAAATAATGTGAATTTTTAGGTTAGGCCTTTTAATTCTGTACCTTTTTTTCCCCCGATTCAGAAGTAGGACAGAAGAATTATGGACAGATTGAAAGGAGACAGGAAAACATCTAAATTTAAAAATGGTACTTTTAAGAAGGTTGTAACTTCCAGGGCACACACATAGCTAAGGCTATCCATTCAGCACTCCTGAGATTAATTTATTTTTCTTTCTTTCCAGATGTGTCAGAACCAAAATACTTAATGAATGCTCTAAGTCTATAAAGCATCTTAGTTGAGATGTAAGAAGTAGAAATGATCATAAAATAAATAGGCTCAGAGAATTCAAAGAATGATTAAATTATCCTTTTTTTTTTTTAACTGGCTTATACTTTTCACCTGCAAAATGGTTCATTATCCTTCTGGGGAATGAGTCATCTTTTCAGCAGCTTTTCATTTCCTCAAGAGAAACATAAATGTTCCTAGTTCAAGGAGATAGTGCTCACTCTATTTCTTTGAGTGTGTGCTTTTAAAATTCTACCTAATAAGGCCCTTTAGCTTCTTGCTGTCATAGCTTGAACATTTTGCAGCTGAGATGGAATTGAGTGATCATGATACTTACTCCAAGGGCAGGGTAGGCATGAGTTCCTTATTGCCACAGGAGGAATCTCCCAAGACCCTGATGATGGTCTGATGATGGTCCCTCAGCAACACGCAGTCTTCACCCTCCAGACAGAGCACTGGCTAAGAGTAAGATGACCCTGCAAGCAAACATGCCGGTTCATTTTTGTATAACTGGTAGCAACGTCCTTCTTTGGGGATCCCATATTTATTTGCAGAAGGAAGAAACAATAGAATCTCATCACCTATGATCATAATACCTAAGTAAACCATATAGTGAGAGGGAAGGAATTTGCTTGTGTTAAGAAAACAATTGTTCACATTTACCACTCTTTAAAACACTCTTGTGGTGACAGCCATTCCTTGCTTCTCCCTACTCCTGTGGCAGTGGAAATGTCATTCATTTCATTAAGTGATTAAGATAGAGCTGTGCTTTACTCTCCAGAGAAGCTCTTCACTGCATCATGAAGGTGGCAACTATCATCTTACTCTTGCCCTTTCCACAATTTGATTTTGTTAGTATCTTTAAGGTCTTACTGCTTTAAACAGTGGAATCTAGGAATTCCTCTTCTCAAAGCCCTGGATAAAAAGTTCAGGAAATCACACAACCTTGCCAGCATTGTTCCTGGCTAGTTTCACAACAGTAGCTATTCTTTGTGGAGTGAGATGAAATCTCAGAGTTGTGTTCATCTGCATCTCTCGAATGACCAGTGATCTTGAGCATTTCTTCGTATATTTCTTAGCTGCTTTTACATCTTCCTCTGAAAAGTGTCTGTTTGTTTCAGATGCCCATTTTTGAACTGGGTCTTTAAATTGGGGGGTGCTAACTATTTAAAGCTCTTTATATATTCTAGATAGTAACCCTTTGTCTGAGGAACAACTGGTAAAGATTGTTTTCCCATATTGCTGGTTGCTTTTTTGCTCTGCCAGAGTTTTTTTGTTTCTGTCCAGAAGATTTTTTTAATAAGATGGGATCCCATTTGTTGATTTCTTCTGCTAATTTTCATGCTACAGAGGTTTTGTTCATAAAGTCTTTCTCTAAGCCAATGTCTCCAAGAGTACAACCTAACCTGTTTTGCAGCAGGTTTTGAGTTTCTGGTTTAATATTTAGGTTTCTAATACATTTGGATTTTAGTTTAGTAAATAGTGAAAGAGATGGATTTAGCTTCAGTCATTGGCAAGTTGAAGCCAGTTTTTCCAGCACCATTTCCTCCATTGAGGCTGTCTTTACTCCACTGAAGATGTTTGGCTCCTTTGTCAAAGATAAGTGGCATAGTGTATCTGGAGTGTATTTGTTATGTGTGTGTGTGTGTGTGTGTGTGTGTGTGTATAAAATGTACCAACCAATCAAATTAAAAAAACAAAAGTTCAAGAAACTATGGAATGAAAGCAGAATGATATTTTTAAGTCATTTATTAAGAGAAACAACTCACTCTATTTGCAAGTTTGTATCTCTTGTCTGTTTGGAGACGACCATAGGATGTCACTAATAGGCTTCTACCTGGGTAGCACACACCTCCAAGAGTCAACATCCCCAGGACTCCCGGCAAATACACAGTCTAGTCTACACTGGAAAAATCTTGCAATGCCTAGAAAACAGAACAAAGGAAACATTCACATTCATTCTGTGAAAATTCTCCATATCTGCTGCCAGACTGGTCTATTAATCTCCTAATTGTTGACATGATATTTTAGCAACATAGAACCTGATGGATTTTTAGCATCATGTTCATGTATACATTTCTGTAAGTTGTAAGAAAATCACAGAGTGAACTTTGTAAGCTCCATTTTTCCCATTTTGTCCAAAACTGAACTCAATAAACATTTAATTACCTCCCACATATAAACACTGTTCCTGTTTTTAACTTTTAAACATCTTTTGCTACATTAATGTAGTATTGTCAATCAAATATACTTCTTAATGTTTTATGTGGAAGACCTTTGCAATGGTTTCTTTGATGAACAAACAAAAGGAAATGACTCTTGGAAAATACATCAGTAGTTCATTTCTTTCTAACTATAATATTTTAAGACCAAACTAAGAATCCAGAAATTCAAAAAGATCCACTCTCTCTTCTACAGTTTAGAAATAAAATACTGATTTTGACAAGATTATAAAGATGGTTTTGTCTTAAATATATGAAAAAGAAGTACAATTATGGTGGCAGGTGTTAAATTTCTTTTCATGGTCCAGCTAGTTATATATTCAGGTGGCCCCGCAGATTACTTTTCCTTGCCTGGGAAAGCCTGGGTCCTCACTTAATATTTTTGAAGGCAGACAAATTATTCCCTAGATCAGCTAATGGTGGCAGAACATATTTGACAAGTAGCCACCTGGTGGGATCAGAGGCTGAAAGTATGTTTTCAAGTTAAACTTTAAAAACCTTTCTCAGCTGGAACTTTCCCTCCTGCTCAGAGCAGTCTGGCCAACACCAC
>PVIC010025428.1:0-25274 GCA_004025085.1 Thryonomys swinderianus
ATTTATATACATCTCAAAATCACATATAACATTGGGAAATTTGTACCAGTATATGCCACAAGTTAATTCTCATTTTTACCTATATCCCTACCCACTCCCCCCTCCTCCCCCCTTTATACATGCTCTTTTATTTTCTTTCTGTATCATATTTATTCCTTCCCCTCATCACATTCCCACACCAAGTTTCCTATAGAAATATCCCACTCTATAAAAGCTTTCCTACTCTCTAGAACTCATTTGCATCTACAGGTGTTCATGCCAAAGAGAAGATCCGGATATTGTTTATCTGTGATCTATTGATATTTCTTGATAGCAGCCATTCTTTGTGGGGTGAGCTGAATTTCAGTGTTGTTTTCATTTGCATCTCTTGAATAACCTGTGATGTTAAACATTTTGTCATATGTTTCTTAGCTGCCTTTACTTCTTCATCTGAAAAATTAGACTGTGGGAATTTAGCAGAGGAATACATTGGCAAATGAATGCATTCTTACTGAGATTTGCTTTATTATGATTTGTTTTTAAGTAAAAAATAATAGAGCTGATTGAATATAAAAGATGTAGATTTGGGAATATTAATTAGTCAAAATAAAGAATCATTAAACAGCAAACAAGCATTATAATTCACATTTAAGTGTGAAATTAGGGAATTATCAATAATTTTGAAATAGAAAAAATGAGTAACATAGTTATTGAAACCCATAGACTTTCATTAGTCATTTTTCTCTCTTAACAAAAGCTTTCTTGGAATTGAGTGTGGTAAAATTATTGCACTAAAGCATTTTCAGCTATATCATTAAAAAGAAAAACAAAATCTAAAATTTTGATCAAAATCTGAAGTAGTAAACCTGAAGGCAAGAAGTCAAAGAATAAAAATTTAGATTATGTTATGGGATTACACTCCCAGTTCTTACCTAGACAGTTTTCCCCTGCTAGTCACAACTCTGGTAAAACAGGTCTGGTTCTCACACACACTGGGTATCTATTGATTTAAGGGCTTAGGAGATTTGCAAGAAATAGTCCTTCCTATGGAAGAGGGAGTCAAGTAGCCTTAATTCATCCAATTACAGATATCAACCCTTAGATTCTAACTCAGCAGAGTGCCGTTCATCTAGTTAAATAGCTGAAGCCTCAGAAAGGAAGGCTATGTATGAACGCTAAAGTATGAGGCTCAGTAGACTGTCATCATTTAAGCAACAGGAGTGTAGCTTAGAAGATTGATTCATAAGATACTACCTGGAAGGAAGAAAAGAAAGAAGTAAAGAAGAAAGGAAGGACTAGAATAGAAAGAAAGAAGAAAGGAAATGGAAGGTTGAAGGAGAAAGAAAGAAAGGAAAGAAAGAAAGAAAGAAAGAAAGAAAGAAAGAAAGAAAGAAAGAAAGAAAGAAAGAAAGAAGAAAGGATATGAGAAAGAGGAAGGAGGTAAGACAGGAAGGAAGGGAGGGAGGGAGAGAGGGAGGGAGGGAGGGAAGAAGAGAAGACATAAAATGAAGGGAGGAAGGAGGGAGAATGCATTGCCTCAACAGCTCTACTGATGGAGGAACACTGTGATTCAGGAATAGACGATGAAGAGACAGTTGAGGTGCCAGAGGGTGAGGCAGGAGATGCTGGCATAGGCAGCCACACTGGGCAGACTTGGATAATGACCTGAAAGTGGGGCAGAGGAGGATAGCAAGAGTGCCCACCAGAGGCCATACTGTACTTGACAGATCTCATGTCTGAGCAGACACAAATGGCCTTAAAGAACTTCCAGAAACTTTGCTGTGGTGGGGAGAAAGTGGATGCTACACTTGAGACACCTGTGATAGCATGTGGGAACCAGAGGAAACAAGCCACATGTGAGTTGTTCATGTTAAAATAACTTATTGACATGACTCAACCCAGTGAATCTTAAGAATGCCTGAGAAATAGAGGTTTATTTAATGTACTTAATTTCTAAAAACTGAAATCTGAATACGATGGCTTTGTTAAAGGGTTGGTGAGGAAACTACAGTGTAAATGTTATAAAATACACAACAGAGAGCTGTAGAAGCTCGTGAAATATGACTTTTAGCATTGGACTCTTTCAGTGATCATCACATATTTATAATAATGAAAGGAGAGCTAAAAAGACTAACAGCAGAGAATTAAAAATAGTATCCAGATAAAAGTTCTATAATACCTATTTCTATAGAAGCACATGGTTTATAGAAGCCAGATGGAGATCCCAAAATCGAGGCATTTCCAGTGACCATAAATTTTTTTTTCTTTTTTTTTTTTTTTTTTTTTTTTCTTGAGACAGGGTCTCACTTTGTAGTTCAGGCTGGCCCTGAGCTCACTATGTAGCCCAGGCAAGCGTCGAACTCAGCAATCCTTCTGTTTCTGCCTCCCGAGTGCTGGGATTACAGGTGTGAGCCCCCACGCCCAGAATTATGGTATGTGGTATTGATGGCTGGTGGGTGTGAGTCACTACGCCCAGCGTTGTATGTGGTTACTGGGAATCAAACTCGGGACCTTGTGCTTGCTAGGCAGGCACTGGAACCACTGAGCTATATCTCTGGCCCATGACCATAAATTTTGCAAATAAAAATTAGAATTTTGAGGTGGAGGACTCAGAAAGAAAAAGGTTTTTTTTTTTGTGCAACACTTGATAATATAACCGGATATGCTCTTTCTATAACCTTATTTACCTTTCTTATATCTCCTTTTTATCTGCTTCTCCTCTTCTCTTCTTTTTTTCTCTTTTTTCTCTTTCATTGTCTTCTACCCATTTTCCTTGCTTTTTCTCCTCAAGCATGCCTAATCCATGGTATAGATCACATTGCTCTGGAAGTTACAATTTCTACAAAGACAATTTGAATGTGGGTTTCATTTTAAAATTCAGGGTGATCTACATATCTAGTATGTAACACAGACTTCTGACAAGATAGGTTTAGGGCTTAAAGGAAAGAATCAGTGCCTTCATGACCATGGTAGATGTTGTCCATACAAAATTAATACATGTCAATGGCAGTTAAGTCCAAGGACCTTGTAATGAAAGCCTTTTGAAATGTACTTTTCAAGTACATTTTCAAGTACATTCCTAACATGTTTAATTTTGACCTACAAGTAACCCTAAGGAAAGCAGTACAGTAAGTCTCTGGCTTCTAACAGTTCTATCTCCAGAGATCTTTCGTGTCGGATTCATTTGTCAGTCCGGCGAAGTGCATCTTATACACCTTTTACACAAATATGCAATGCTAAGCATGAGAAACAATCGCACACACAAAAACATTGTACACAAACTATTTTTACATTGACAGTGGTGTTCACTAGCACAAGCATGACGAACAAGCGACCTCTACCTTCTTTTCTCCTCGGTCCAATCTCAGCTATTTTCACTTTTGTTTCCGTGGTTATTGCTTTGCACTTCCTAGCAGTCCCTTCCATGTCGCCAGTGCATCCGGACACCCTGGGCTCTGACTGAGCATGGTCCACTTTATGCATTGTCACCTGTACAGTGGGCACAGAGCAGCGTCTGGCAGACAAGGGAGCTACTTCCGTGATTTGTACGCATCTAGGAATGTTCCTAATAAAGGTCCGTTTGACCGAACTGTGTCTCTGAAAGCTCACGACTCAAATGTTTGCAATTTGGGCACTTACTGTACCTGATGTTCAGTTTAGTGACTTCGATGGGCTTTACAAATGCTCCTCTTTATATATGTGTGCCATGTTGTTCATTATTTCTCCGCAGTCTTCAAATAGCTTTGGCTCCACTGATGCATTCATGTCTAGATTTCTGTGATTTCAGTTTCAGACAGCATCCATTATACTTTTTCTTACAACTTAATAAATGTAGAAATGATGCAAAAAAAGGGGGGGGGGAAGGAAAATATAGGATTTCAAAAGAAAACGTGAAAGTTTAGGTTGTTTGGATTTATTTTGATCCAAAACTCTAATATTCCTTAATTGTTCTACTTTTCCTGATGCATGTAAGTACCCACTGTACTGATTACAGTGGTTTGCATGGGGGGGCAACACAAGTGGCTTTGTGACTGGCCTGGAGGGTTGGTTGTGCACTCCTCTGGCCAATCGCGGGGGCATCGCCTTGGGTCTGTGTCTGGTCCCTAGCTCTTTTCTTTTCCACACTGTTCTCTGCTCTGTTTTCTGGTGCCATCAGTGGACCGAATTTCCTCCACCACTTTTCATATTGTTCAGTCCCCCTATGAAGAGGACAGGTTCACGAGAGCAGGGACATCTATGTGAGTATGGATATGTGTCTAAGTGCCTTCAACACCTCGGATTGTGTCTAGTATATATTGCATAAGTCTCTCTTGCTTCTGGAAAATTTATGATTATTCTGATATGTTGAAGTGTGTTAATAAAATGATTAATATATGTAACGTTGAAAGCCAAGACAGGAGAAAGTAGCAAGAAATTGCTTTCAGACGTATCAGAGGGCCTCATTTTTGAAAGGAAAAAGTTACTCAGAAATTATTCACTGTTTCATTATATAATAATTTTAGAAGACGTCATATGTTGTGCTTATACATGATTATGTGTGTGTGCACTTATGAATGCATGTGTATGTATGTGGGTGGTGTGTGTGCATGCACATGAGCTTTAGAACATTGATTCAGAGTTAATACATCAGCTTTGGTATTGCAGTTCCTTCCTTTAAAAAGTATCCTAGAATTCAGATATGACTCATGAATCCAGGTTGACTTTCCCAGATGTAAACTAATTGTTAAAGCAGAAGCATCTGTAGTAATCTATAGATTACTAGACAATACCAATTTATTAAATGCCTTTTTGAGTGTCTGCTGGGTAAAAGGCCCTTATGCTATGGGGAATAACAAGAAAAAAAGGCATATTCTTCAAAGAGAACAAAAGAATTATCAATCAATTCAGCTTGAAAATAAGAAATATTGAAAAAGAAAGGGATATGTACTGCAGTGTACTGGAATTTTTCCTTAAACATAGGGTAAGTTGGGTATTAACAGATGTGAAGGGCTGATGTAGTGCTGCAGCCAAGCATGAACCAAGACAAGTGGCAAATGGACATCAGGTTGTATGGAAACCCAGGGAGTCTGAGACAACTAAAGTGTAATGTACGCATAAGCAGGCCAACTTATGAAAAATGGAGTCACTTTTCTTTAGTGCATAGAATTTTTAACAGAGGATATGTCATAAATAGGCTCAGGGAAACCATGTAGGAAAGGACTCTTCTCAATGACTGTCTTACTCCAGGATTTTGTGAGACCCCAGGTCAAAAGAAGTGGAATTCCCATAGACAAAAGCAATCAATAAATATTTACTAAGCATTTTAGTTTGTCACTTGATCAGTTATTAATTAAAATACCTGAGTTGTTGTAAAAGTGTCATCAGATAATCTATATGTAGGGAATAGAGTGTAAAAGGGGGACAGACCTTCATACCCACTGCAATTGAAAGCCTGAGAATCAGGGGCATCACTCCACATCTTTGAATTTGAGCTTAAAGTTAAGGATATATAATGAAAATGAATCATTACGCTTCTCATCACCATTTTAGCCTAAACAATGTTATTTTTCTTTAACTAAATTAACTTGTTCTCTTATAAGGACTCATCGTATGCAATACTAATCTCTGAAGTCTCACCTTTGAGTTACTGTTCTTGTCAAATTTACAAAGAAAAATAGTATACCTGTCTTCAGCTTTTCTAAACTATCTCTTATTATTTTGTTCCTTTTTCAATACTGATTGTGATAGTAATACATAATAGCTACACATTCTTAAAAATACAGATGAACACGATAAATGAGAAAAAAATACCTGAAATATCACAGTTGGTATTATTTCTCTATGTAATTTTCACAGGCCTTTTTCATGCCAATGGTGAATAGTTAGAATGACATATTTTGCATGAACAAACATACACGCAAGCACAAATTAACCACTGATATAAGTTATGTCTACTTAAAAGATACTCCAAATATTCTCACATCAATTATATTTCCTTCAGAACATGACTCTTAATTATTGTATAGAATTTTAATATAAAATATACCATAAATAAGACTTCTAGTTTTGGGTCATTTAAATTCCAAACATTTCATCTTAAAAATGAAGAGGTATGTTGTACATAAACATTTATCATAACCATTATTTTTTATGGTAACATCGCAATGCAAAGAGTTTACTCATTTTTTTCAGGGTTTTAACACATGTAATCACTTTTCATATGAGCATGAATGATGTTTTCAATACTTTCCAACTCTGAATGTAGTAACTTATAAAAATTTTATAAATGTGACATATGGTGGCTAACACCTATAATCCCACCACTTGGGAGGCTGAGACAGCAGAGGATCATGAGTTAAGGCCAGTTGGGACTTTATAATAAGACCTTGTCTCAAACAACAACAACAAAAATGTTATCTTGTTACCTTGACCAATATTATTATTATTACTATTGATGGAACATTTTAAATATATTCATTGGTGCTTGTGTTTCTTTGATTGTAAAGCAGATCTTTTATTTGAAAATTTTAATTTATTGAGCTGTAAGTGTTCTTTTAAATGTTATGTAGAGTAAACCTTAATTCTTTATGTGTGAATTCTTATTTAGAATATTTTAAATGGAGCTAGGCATATAGACTATAATAGAGTCCTGTTTCAATTTTTTTTTTTTTTGAACCATGTGTCCCTGGGCCAGACTCTGCATTGAAATTTAACCTCTGGCCTCTGTACCCTCTTCAATGCTGCTCTTCCATCTTCTTGTGGGTCTGCTGCCTAGCAAAGCACCCACCTAGCTGCATTCTTCTTGGGCCCAGGTGTGGGCTGGTTCCCCCACACACTGGTCTATTGAGCTCCTGGGAGTGCTCTACTCTGTCCAGGACCAAGTGTCCACACTAAATGGCTCTCCCACCAATAAATAAATTAAAAATAATAAATAAATAATGTATTCCTATCCATGGCAGATGTAATATAATCTGATACTGGGTTGTGCTTCTATAAGGTAGATTGTTTTGAAAAATAACTTAGAGAAATTGAAAAAAATCGAGTGGAAAATAAAATAGACTTTACAATTTTCAGAAAGAAACAGGTCTGAATCGTTCTGCTTAAGATTATAACATTAGACAACAAATAGCAATGAAAACAGTGATTGATTCTTTAGACAACAAATAGCGATGAAAACAATAATTGATTCTCTAGTGTTGGTATCACCAAGAGTGCAGACTAAATGACCAGTTGTTTCACCAGGAAAGCAATGGCTAGATGTCTACTTGTTATATCAAGTCCCATAAAACACTGAGACATATGACTTACAGAATAATGAAAATACCCATGAAAGGGAAAGCAGGATTATGTGTAGATGGGATTGATTTAATTTTCCTCTCAGACTTTTGATCAAGATTATAATGGCATAGAAAGTCATAGATTAAAAATAAATTATCCTGGCTGGACGTTGTGCCTCACGCCTGTAATCCCAGCACTTGGGAGGCAGAGACAGGAGGATTGCTGAGTTCAAGGCTTGCCTGGGCTACATAGTGAGCTCAGGGCCAGCCTGAACTACAAAGCAAGACCCTGTCTCAAAAAAAAATTAAAAACATAAAATAAATAAATTATCCTGATTGCTTGTGAAGATATTTATTTAGTACATTACCAAACTTTTGAAACTAAATTTGCCTTGTGGGTAAAAATGAGAATTAACTGGTGTTATATACTGGTACAAACTCCCCAATATTGTGTGTGATTGTGAGCTGTATATACAATATACCAATAAAGAATTCAATTTAAAAATTTCTGTGATGCTAAAATAATAAAAAAAACTAGATTTGTCTTTAGATCTTCAAGTTGGTTCTTGTTTTATCTTTGTCTTGCTCTTTGTTTGGTTAATTTAAATGATGCTTTGGATGCTGGTGTTTACAAAAAAAACCTTGACTCTAGCAACAAGATATTCAACCAGGAAGTCAAGAGCTAAACCATCTATCCAGAAATGTCTTTCTCACAGTATTTATTCTATTTAAAGTGAAAAGGGCACTCATCATGTTGAAGTTTTATCTTTTCCTTTCCTCAATACCTCCTTCATAAAGCAACAAAACCAAAACCAAACCCCTCTGAGTGCCAGAAGAATGCCTTATAGACACCCCAGATTCTTCTTTACCGTCATTTCTATGTCCAGTTCCAATCCTTAGTTAAAAGTATCTCCTTTGAACAGTTAAACAAAACCATACATTTATACCAGGCAATACTACTCAACAACAGGAACAGCTTGTGGATATATACAATTTGAGTTTATCCCAAGGACATTATGGTGCGATTAATTCTAAAATCAAATGAGAAGAATAAACTTTGATTCTATTTATATAGATTAGTGAGAGAAAAATATATAGAAATAAAGAACAAGTTAGACCAGTTATGGGTAATAGGAAAATGGAAGTTATATAATTATAGAAGGTAAGAAGAGCCACATAATCATATCAATGGGATAGTTTATCTGATTACATTTGAGAATCTATACATATGATAAAATGGCACTGAACCATGTACACAAACTTTTCTAATGTTAGTTTTTTGGTATTAATTTTGAACCATAGTAACGTAAGATGTGATCATTAGGAAAAACTTGGTATAGAAGATTTCTGTGTAGTATCTTTACTGTGTCATTAAAATTATTGCCAGATAAAATGTTTTAAAAATCTATCCAATTAAAGAAGGGGACAGGAGCCACACTGGAGTTTCAGTGGTGAGTGAACTTTAAGATGTCTACGTAAATCTGTCTTTAAAAACAAAACAAACAATAATCTATGCAGAAAGCACTTAATGCCCCTTAAAAAGTATGTTATACTTCTCATTTTGGGGATTTAGAAAAAACTGTGTTTACTTTTCTTTGTTAATTTTATAATGTACACTATTGCTATACTATAGCAATTTAATTAGTATATTTCTATATATCATGAATACATTTTATTTTTATATAATAGATTTTTTTAAGGAAATACACACATTTTAACTCTGTGTAACTATACATGTAAATATATGTATCATATCACTTTTTAAATTAACTCATCTTTCTGATTTGAAGTTAACTTTTTATGGCAATCATAGAAATACTTCAAAATCCCAAGTTTCTATCTACAGATCTTTGAAAAGAATCAACAACACTGAAATGTAATTGAAATTATAAAAACCTGAAATTTTGATTTGAAGAGATAGTTCAGCATGTCCATTAGCTTTCATGTAAATTAAATTTAAATAAATTTGAAATTGATTTAAATATATAGATTAGTATGTTAGTTGACTTTTTGTACACAGAACTTATGTAAACTTGGAGCCTTGATTTGCAAATCTAATTAAAGATGTCAGTGTTTTTTGTGCGTATGCATTTGTTTTTAATTTGCATAATATGGCCAATTATATAAATTACATATTCCATCACTTGATAGTTGGATGACCTGAGGCAAACAACTTTATGTGCTCTACATTTCTGAAATATGCAGATGATGATAATACCTGTCTTATCTTATTCACAAGGTAAAACTGAACAAAGGTTATTGTTCTTACTTATAAAAATAACTGCAGTGGTGCTGTTCTGTCAACCAGTGGAATATGATCTGTAGGTAAAGTATATCTTTTTGACCTCTGAAGAAAAATCTGAACACCAAGAGCCAAAGATTCTCTTCATAAGATCTAAGTAAACACTATTGAATGAAACTCCTAAGCAAACATTTAGGATGGAAATACAAAAGGCATACTCTATGACAGTTTCATAGGACATATGTGTTCCTTCTGTTATGATAGCAGTAATGTTCTTTCCCCATTTGTGGAATTATTCCTTCTTTCTAGTGCCAAATTTTCAATTTATGCTTATATATTTGAAAACTACTGACTCTAATCTTAGAAAATAATGGTAGCATTGTTATTATCACAGAAGGAAGGCATTCTAAATAGTGAATACATAACACATAATGAGACATATATATATATACAGATTACAATAGTATATATGGCATTTTTTGAAACATAATAATAATAATTAAAAACAAGATACAAATACTATCATTTCAACACTACACAACTGTGGTTTAGAAATTAGAGTTGATGTCCCATAATATTAACTGATCTCTCCTAAATGCTAGGAATATAGATGGCCTTTTCTTCTGTATCAATTAGGTTTGTAATTTTCTGTAAGGAGGATTTACTAACTCCATCATTAGAAAAAACATTGTTTGGAAATGTTAAATGTCACTGTGGTAGATGAACCTTCAAGTACCCTGCTCTTCTGGTGAGCAGTCTTCTTGTAATCATTTCTCCTGAAGTACTGGCTAGACTTAGTGACTTGTTGATAATGGAGAGAAGATGATGAAAGTGATGGAATGTGAGTCCTACATTAGTTGTAAAACACAGTTGGATATTATAACTTGGGTGATCTATTTCTGCTCTCTCTGCATCTCAAGGAAGTTGGCTGCCTCAGTGAAAGCTGTCTGTTGAGGACTACATGGCCAGGAACTCCAATGTACCATCAAGGACCTGATACCTTACAACAACTAGGTGAGTGAGTTTGGACTAGGTCTTACCACTGGGCCCCAAGATGTCTGCAGTCTCTGCCAGTGCCTTGCAGGAATCCCACTCTGAAGACATCTAGTATGTTAGGCTAGAAATCCTGACTCACAGTAATTGTGATGTAATAAATTATCATTGTTTTAAGCCTCCGTGTATTGGGGTAATTTTTATAAAGCCACGTTAAATACATTCATTGCTAATATGAACATTTATTGTATATACAAGATCTGTAAACAGGTGCAGGGTTTTCCTCAAACATGTATTTGGATTTCTTTTCTAGCTGTATTTATGCATCAGGGAAATATGATTGTCAACTTTTTACTATGATACGGCATTGTGTTCAAGAACTCAGTAGTCAAAATGAAAAAGACATATGCATGATCTAGTAGTCTGGCAAGAGAAAAAGGAAGGAGATCCAGAAGTAGATAATTACCTTATAACTAAAGCCTAATAATGGAATTATAAACAAAGTGCCATGGGAATACAAAAAAGAGACCATCTTTACCAGGGTAAATTAGAAAAAATCCATAAAGGATGGTACATCTGCATCAGCTCTTAGAAGATGATAAATTGTGCAGCAATACTGCATTCAAATAACAGCATGTGCAAAAACAGTTTTTATTGTGGGTGCCATGTTGGGAAGCAGAGAATGATGGGATATTCTGGGACTGAAATGCATGGTAGACAGACAGACGAAACAGTAAAGTCAAACAATGAAAAGTTCAAAAAATAATCAGAATATTATATTTTCTTATTTAAAACATTAGATCTCTTAATCATGGAAATAAACTAATTTATACTAGAGATAATCCTGACAGATTAAAAATAGGTTTCAGAGGCTGCTGAGCCAAGTTAAGAGACATTAATTGTATTTACCATAATGATACTTATTGTTTTAAAACCATAAAATATATTGCATGTATTCAATCTTAGTGACTACTTTTCCTAATAGCAAAATATATAATTTTACTTATGTGGAAAGAAGAGTTTCATAAGTTAAATGAGTCTCCTATTTCATAGAGCAAATAAATTGTGCAAATTTAGAACAATATTGGGCTGCGGATTTAGCTCAGTGGTTCCAGTGTCTACCTGGTAAGCTCAAGATCCTGAGTTCAATCAGCAGTATCACACACCACAATGCCAGGCATGGTGGTTCACGACAGTAATCCCAGAATTTAGGAGGCAGAGGCAAGAGGATTGCTGTGAGTTTGAGACCAGTTTGGGCTGCATAGTGAGTTCAGGGCCAGTGTAAACTACAAAGTGAGACCTTGTCTTAAAAGAAAAAAAAAAAAGAACAGTGTAGTCTGAGAAAATCAAATGGAAAACCTAGAACTAAAAGACATAGAAAATGAAATAATGAATTCACTAAATAACACACATAGCAGAATGAAGATAACAAGAAACATAATAAATAACATTAAAAGTCAAAAGAAATTATTGTATCTGAAGAACTAAGAGAAGATTTAAAAATCTTAAAAGATCTTCAGAGACCTGGGGAAAGTGTTGTGATGTAATGTACATGTAAATGAGGTAAAGGGAAAGCAGAAAAAGTACGATATTTCAAAAAAATGATAGCTTGAAATTTTCTGAAATTTGGTGAATGACATAAATTTACAGATTCAAGAAGCTCAGAGGATGCCAGACAGAATAAATGAAAAGACAATCACATCTAGGAATATTACTGTAAAATTGCAGAAAACCAAATATGAAGAGAAAGTTTTGAAAGCAGAGATAATGATATGTAATACAAAGGAATCATCAGAAAAGTATTCAGGCCACAGCTAGTGGGGCAGTATTGGTTAAAACTTATTGAAACTGCCACAAAAGAGATATTCAACTCTTGTTTCTGAGGACAGTAAAATGGTTGACTAAGGCCTGAATAGGATGGGGGTCATTTTACCATCAGCTACAGGAAACTTGACTGCAAATTAAACACATATAGAAAAAACAAACAGGATAAAGAGATGGTAATCAGATTGTAGATGACTTTGTTTCACCAAAAAAATCAAACTGGACTGCCATTGATTGAAAGTCAGAATTTTCTTCTTAGTATAAATCATGTGAGTTTTATATTAAATAAATATATATTAAATAAATATATTATTTACACCTGAATGAGATCTTATTTAAAAATCATAATTGGAAGTAGTAAGATGGATCTTTTTAAATGGTAAGGGGATCCAGAGGTTGAGGGAGGATTATGTACATGAGGATGTACTATGTATGAGTACCAATTCCACACAAGGAATGTAATTGCTAGGCATTGCAAACTTGTACTAATAAAAACCAAAGCTGAAAAAAAAATCATCACCTTTTTGTTGAAGTTTTTTTTTTCTTTAATCCTTTTTTACCTCATTGATTTCTCAGGGTACTTTAGTAGCTTCCCTTTCTCTGTACTATCTTAATTTCTCTTCATTGTACTAGTCACATAGGGATTTGATTTCTTAAGAAACTGTGATATACTTGAAGGCAAGATATCCTCAGTACCCAAAACTCTTTTCTAGCACACCCTGAATCTTAAGCATGTATACAATAGTTTGGATCTAGATGTCCTTTAAGAACCCCAGTGGTAAAGGCTAGTCCTTCAGTGACTTTGAGAGATAGACGGACCTTAAGAGGTGGAGACCAGGCAGCGTCCTAGTCAGTAGAGGCACTCCTTTTGAAGAGAGCATTGGGACCTCAGTTCTTTCCTCTTCCTTTCTTTGCTCTCTGGCTGGTATGAAGTGCTTCAGTTCCTCCATGATGTAATATTACACCGCAGGATTCAGGTCATGGGGTCAACTGGTCATTGACTAAAACATGCAAAACTCAGCCAAAAAAAAAAAAAACCCTGTCTTTTTCTGAATTGATTTATCATAGCAATTTGTGACAATGATAGAAAGCTGACTAACACAATGAGCTTTTCAATCAGAATTCTTAAAATGGGTTTCAAAAATGTGTATTAGTTGACTCAGTTATGATGCACTTGGTTGAAAGTAATAAAAGTTTCAAATAAAAGTGGACTTAAATGTTTAACAGACTCTATTGGCTCATGCCTGAAAAAAAATCTAGAGGGAGGGGCTCTTAATCTGTATCCACTTCGAGGGAAGAGTAAGAAAATATACTGAGGAATTTAAGAGGTATGATCATTAGCCACTGGAATAATTGTAGTAGAATTAATATATATTGTCTCTTTACTAGATGGAAATGTGAAGAAAAGAGTCCTTTCATATTAGCCATAGTCTAAAGCACACTGGGTATTAAATCATACCTATATCTTCGTGAAGTTTATAATAGTCATTGATAAATGAACAGAATATTCTTTCTTTCCTTGTAATACATAAACTTGTAATGATGTTAAATATAATAAATAGTATTTCAGGTGAAAATCATATATAATATTAATTTAAAGTGTTAAGGTAACCAATGATCGCTAAAGTAGACAAATCAAACATGTTAACAGAAGCATAAATTTGACTACAACTGATTTTAAAACAAACTAAAACTAACAGTTAAAAGACGTTATTTTTGGAGAATAGAGTTGCTAGGTGACATGAAAAGATGGCATTTCAAAATAAGCTGTCCTTTTCCACTAAATTTTCTGATCAAATTTTGTAATAATTTGATAAAACAGAACTTTAAAAACTTAAATCACCTTAAAATAAGGCAATTCTAAATATATAGCGAAACCTAAATAAGTCTTCAAAATTTTTATTTCATAAACATTCCTAATATCAAATGCTTATTATGGCTTACATTTCTCTCCTACCTTGCATAAAAATTATTTACATGTCTCCTTTGTCTTGTTGTTTTTGTTCATTTGTTTTTCATGCTTGTTTGTACTTCCACGAATTTGCTTTTGGTCTGGTGTCTGAACATTAGTCCTTGCCTTTACCCCTCCATAGACTCAGTTTGAGCTTTGCATTAACCCATGGATTTCCACATTGAGGTCCAGTCCTAATGGGATGAAAGTGAGAGTGTTTAGCATGTGGGCTGAAGATTATTGTGGCTTGGCCTGTGGTTGTCATGGGTTAGTGTAGGGTACACTATCTTTATTCATCACTTATTACAGTATATACTTCATGAAAGAATGTGTTATCATGAAGCAGTCATGATTGAGACTTTGTCACCCTTGTCTAATCTCTCATGCTAAAATCATCATTCGTCAAAGAGTAGGGAACCAAGTGCCAATTTCAAGACTCGTTCCCTTTTATCAGAGAAAAAATCACTAATCCTCATGTTTGCACAGTGCCTCAGACCTCCCATTCCCGGGGAACATCTGCTGAACCAATAATGTCATTTTCCTTAGATAGAAAGAGCCAGTAACACAATCTTCTTAAATTCTACCCTTACCAGGCCAAGGTAAAGGGCAAGTCTTATTATTCATGCCATTTTGATTACACAGGTACAAACATAACCACTTTGAAAAGCTAGCAAGTTAAATCTTCCACATCCATTAACACTGTGGATGTCATTACACAGGTTTATTGAATGGTATGACACACAGCACCAATATTTACAACATGATAAACTATTTGTTTCAATTCTTATTTCTAAATGAATTACCTTGTGGCTAATAGTAAAGCTGGAAACTAAGAAATAAGGGTCAGCTTCCTCTTGTGAAATCTCTCTTGTAAAATTATCCCAAATGCAATAATACCACATTATTGACTTAAGCACATTTCCCAGTGACATGGCATAGCTGACCTGTAATTTTGATTCTACATGATGCCAGCCCTAATAAAATGACACTTGTGAATGTAAATTAAGCTCGCAAAGGGGACAGATTGCATGATTCTGGTTTCCCTCAGATGCCTGTAGGCTATCACAGGTTCCATATGTGAAGTAATTATGTTCACTGAAGGAAAGAATAAATGCTGTCAAATTGTGTACTGAAAGAAAAAACAGCTATTATATTTCAGTAGTCGCTAGAGCATTGCCCCCAGACAGTAGCAGGATGTATAAGAAAATAAAAACGGAGCCAGTCATATATTACACATCTGCCTCTACATTTGTAGCTTCCTTTAAATGTATATTATACAAAGACAGTAACTTCTCACTGGATGTTTCAGCGGTCTTCTTCTGAATGTTTTCTGTGGAGCCATTTGGGAATGTAAGGCTCGAGCACTCTTGGGAGGATCTGAATAGGGAAGTTTCTTAGTCCTGTTCCCCTTGTATTGTTCTGACAAGCGATGAACCCACTGTATCACTGATGTTCGGACTTTGGTTTTTCCTTGAATGTCTGAAATTCAAACCTAGCCCAGCCCCTCGCTATTCTTCCTTAGATGAGCCTGGATGGGTGTTGTTCTCCATTCTGAAATCTTCTTGTTTATTGAGGCTATTTTTAAAAACAATAAATTTAGGACCAGAGGGTTAGCTCAGTGGTTTCGGCGCCTGCCCCGCAAGCGCAAGGTCCTGAGTTCGATCCCTGGTAACCACATACAACGCTGGGCGTGGAGACTCACGCCCACCAGCAATCAATACCGCATACCACAGTGCCGGGCGTGGTGGCTCATGCCTGTCATCCCAGCACTCGGGAGGCAGAGGCAGGAGGATTGCTGAGTTTGAGGCTTGCCTGGACTACATAGTGAGCTCAGAGCCAGCCTGAACTACAAAGTGAGACCCTGTCTCAAAAAGGAAAAACAAAACAAAACAAAACAAAACAATAAATTTAACTTAACAATAGGGTATTCATTGTACACTTTGTAATTTATTACATAGAATCTCATTCTTTAACATGCTTAGTATCTCTAATAAAGAATTGAGTAATAAAGAATATTTTTAAATTGAATTCTTTATTGGTACAATTTATATACATCTCACAATCACATATAACATCGGGGAATGTGTACCAGTATATGACACAAGTTAATTCTCATTTTTACCCATATTCCTACCCACCCACACCTCCCCACCCCCTTTATACATACTTTTTTATTTCCTTTCTGAATCATATTTATTCCTTCCCCTCATTACATTCCCACACCAAATTTCCTATGGAAATTTCCCACTCTATAAAAGCTGTCATACTTTCTAGAGCTCATTTGCATCTACATGTGTTCATGTCAAACAGAACAGGTATTTGCCTATCTGTGATCTATTTATTTCACTTATTAGTATATCCTCCAGGTGTCTCCATTTGCACATAAATGAATTGATCTTGTCATTCTTTATGGCAGAATAATACTCCATTTTATAAAAAACTAACAACTTCTTTATCCAGTCTCCAGTTGATGGGCATATGGGTTGTTTCCAAGATTGAGCTATCACTAACTGAGCTGCTATGAACAAGGGTGTACATCTGTCTTTCCAATGTGATTTTTAAAATTCTTTTGGGTATATTCCTAGCAGGGAGATAGCCAGGTCAAATGGGACCCTCTAGTCCTAGTTTTCTGAGAAATCTCCACACGGATCTCCACAATGGTTGCACAAATCTGCCATCCCACCAACAGTGGAGAAGGGTTCCTTTCTCCCCACAGCCACGCCAGCATTTATCATTGGTTGATTTTGTGATAGTGACCATTCTTTGTGGAGTGAGATGAAATCTCAAAGTTGTTTTCATTTGCATCTCTCGAATGACCAGTGATGTTGAACATTTCTTCATATGCTTCTTGGCTCCTTTGACTTCTGTCTCTGAAAAGTGTCTGTTCACTTCAGAAAAGGAAACCAGGAAGTGGAAAGATATCCTTTGTTCCTGGGTAGGGAGAAGCAACATCATCAAAATGGCTATACTCCCACAACTACTATACAGGTTCAATACAATTCCAATTGAAATTCCAATGCTATACTTCATAGACTAGAGAAAATAATACAAAAATTTATCTGGAAACACAAGAAACCTAGAATAGCAAAAGCAATTCTAAGCAACTATGACATGGCAGGGGGTATTACAATCCCCAATTTAAAACTCTACGATAAAGCCACTGTGATAAAAACTGCATGGTACTGGCAAAGTAACAGACCTGAGGACCAGTGGAATAGGTTAGAAGACCCAGAAACAACTCCGGATACACTAAGCCACCTTATCTTTTAACAAATCCCCAATGGAGGCAAGACAGACTCTTTAACAAATAGTGCTGGGAAAACTGGGCTTTAACCTGCCAAAAGCTAAAGCTAGACCTATCTCTCTCACCATATTCAAAACTAAACTCACAATGGATATGAGACTTAAACATTAAAACAGAAACAATAAGCCTGCTGGAAAACAGATTAGGAAAACTCTTGGAGACATTGGCTTAGGCAGAGACTTTATGAATAAAACCTCTCTAGCACAAGAAGTAGCAGAAAGAATCAACAAATGGGATCTCATCCTACTGAAAAGCTTCTGTACAGCAAAAGAAGTCACTGGCACTGCTAAAAGACAACCAATAACATGGGAAAAAATCTTTATTACCTATTTATCAGACAAAGGGCTATTATCTACAATATATAAAGAACTCAGACAGATCAGCCTCTCCAAGTTTAAAGACCCAATTCAAAAATGGGCATCTGAAATGAATAAAGAATATATATATATATATATATATATATATATATATATATATATATATATATATATATATATATTTGAGACAGGGTCTCACTTTGTAGTTCAGGCTGGCCCTGAGCTCACTGTAGCCCAGGCAAGCCTCGAACTCAGCAATCCTCCTGCCTCTGCTTCCTGAGTGCTGGGATTACAGGCATGAGCCACCATGCCCGGCACTGTGGTATGTGGTATTGATTGCTGGTGGGCGTGAGTCTCCACGCCCAGCATTGTATGTGGTTACCAGGAATCGAACTCAGGACCTTGCGCTTGTGAGGCAGGCGCCAGAACCACTGAGCTAATCCTCTGGCCCTGAATAAAGAATATTTTAAGATATGTGACTATCAGGTGCTGGGACTTCTCTAAGCCATTGTGTCCTTACCTAGGGGAACTAGTGTTGACAAAAGAGAGGGCCAGACAACATGCATATAATCACTGGACAGGGAAAGGAAAGCTCTCCTTTTGGTTTTTTCTTAAACTGTACTCTCTGTGTAAGGTAGGTGGCTTCTGAGGTTGGTGACTGAACTTCTTCCCCTCATCTGCCATCCTCGACGAATCTTATACTTCTGTTGCTTTCTTATTGCCTGAAGTGGCCCCCTACCAGGCTTTGAAAATTAATCTAAACTACCTCAGGTTTTTCAGGTTGCTTCTCCATCTTCTGAAAAGAAGGCAACCCCTTGCATACTTTTAAACACCGTTTATTTAAGTTGTAAATTAAGGTTAAATAACAAAAAAGTAGTTCAGATCATGATGTTAATAAATAGGAGGTAGTGAGACTCACTTACCCACACAAAGGAATAGTCATTAAACCAAATCAGTGATTCTAGAGTGCTTGATAAAGTGAACTTTGGAATCTCAGATTAAAGACAAATATTTAATGTTTGTCATCATTTAACAAACAGTTTGTCAGTTTCACTTTGAATAATTCCAGTCAGTGGGAATGTAAGATCTCAAAGAAGTTCCATTCTACCCATCAATGACTGCTGAATGAGTCCTTTAGGAGAGCAAAGTCAAAACTACCGCCAGCAATACCTATCCTACATCAGTTTTTGAGCTGAGAAAAAGAACAAAACCGAAACAAAGTCAAACCCACTTTTGGCGCTCTAGTCTGAAGACAGTAACCCCATGTTCCCTATCACCACATGAGTCTTCACTGGCAGGTTATCTCACCCTTCAATGCTTTGTCCTCTAACACTATTTGTAAATCATCCTACACCTTGAATACATTCAAAAATACAAAAAAAGAAAATGTGTGGGAAACAGTGTACTTTTCGAATTACATCATATCACTAGCTTTGCCCTAAAAAAGTACTATCATTTTGTGTTTTATCCAACTCCAATTCTTAGATGTTCCTATAAAAAAAGTCCTTTGAAAAAACTTTTGCTGGTAGCTCATTCAAAGGAAGGGAAATGAAGCTGGCAGTAGTTATGCATTGATGTCTGGTATTAACTATTTTAACAGTTTCATTGAGATATAATTCTGAAACCATATAATTTACACATTTAAAGGGAGCAACTCAATGATATTTAGTATAGTCAGAGTTGTACTCTGTAATTTTGGAATGCTGCTTTCAAAAATAAAATAACGTGTTTCTATTTATTAGCAATAACTTCCCATTACTCACTGGCCCCACACTCTGGCAATGACTAATCTACTTTTAGTCTCCACAATTTTGGATTTGTCCATCCTATTCACCTGGTATCAATAGATTCATTAGGTGATCAATATAAATTGAATAAAACAATGTAGTCTTTAAAATGAATTCTTTTAGTCAGCACACAGTGTTCAAAGCTTATGTTGGAAAGTTGTATCAGTACTTCGTTCTTTTTTATTGTCACAGATTTTATGCATTCACAACATTTTGTTGATTCATTTGTCAGTTTAGAGGCATTTGGGTTATTTCCACCTTTGGGCTATTTTGAGTAATGCTGCTATAAATATCTAGCTACAATGTTAGCTGTGGATGTATAGCTTCATTTCTCTTAGAATTGTTGGATTCTATGGTAATCCATTGTTCAACCTTTTGAGGAGCTATCAACCTTTTTCCAGCATCACTACAACACTGTACCCTCCTGCTAACAATGTGTGATGGAATCAGGTACTCTACATACAAGCCAACACTCATTTTCCTTTCAGTTACAGAATCCTAGAGCTTGTGAAGTGATGTCTGCCTTTGATGTGATGCCTTTTCCTATTCATCAACAATACTGAGCATATTTTCTTTCATGTTTGTTGGTCATTTTAATATCTATTTATATTGTGCATACTATCTGTATACGATTTGCAAATAATTTTCCCAGTTTTATTGCCTTTCTATTTTTAACTTTCTTGATAGTTTCCTTTGAAATAAAAAAGTTTCTAATTTGGATAATGCCTAACCTATTAATTTTTTTCCATTTTCATTTTTATTTTGCTGTTCTATCTTGCCTTCACTGATGCCACAAAGGTTTACTTGTCCGTTTCCTTCTGAGAATTTTCTAATTTAAACTCTTAATTTAGGTCTGTGAAAGATTTGGAGTTATCGTTTCTGTGTAATATCAGGAAAATTTCTGAATTAATTATCTTTTTCATTGAAAAACAAATCTCAGTGTCCTTGGGCTGGAGATTTAGCTCAGTGGTTTCAGCGCCTGCCTCGCAAGCGCAAGGCCCTGAGTTCAATCCCGGTAAGCACATACAATGCTGGGCGTGGTGAGTCACGCCCATCATCAATCAATACCACATACCACAGTGCCAGGCATGGTGGCTCATGCCTGTAATCACAGCACTTGGGAGGCAGAGACAGGAGGATTGCTGAGTTCCAGGTTTGCCTGGGCTAGTGAGCTCAGGGCCAGCCTGAACTACAAAGTAAGACCCTGTCAAAAAAAAATCTTGGTGCCCTTGTTGAAAGCCCAGTGATCACGAATATAAGGTATAGAATTTTGAACCCAAACCAAGAGAAACTGAGAATGAGAAATATTGTTTATAAGTCAGCTAGAACTAACTAGCTCTCAATATGGCCAGAGCCTGGTCAAGGCAGGTGAAGCACTTGTTTTGGTCACAGAACTGAAATATGCAGTAATCAAGACAAATACTATCTAAAGGCAATACTTTACAAATTCAAAATTGCCAGGTGTGGTGGCTCACACCTGTAAGCCCAGCACAGAGGGGAGGCAGAGGCAGAGGCAGAAGGATTGCTGAGTTCCAAGCTTGCCTGGGCTACATAGTGAGCTCAGGGGCAGCCTGGACTTCAGAGTGAGACCCTAGCTCAAAAAAAAAAAAAAAAATCAAAATCAATGGGGAAAATCCATGGTGAATAAACTGTGAAACATTTAAAAATACAGGATAAGTAAATGTGATTTTTAAAAAACTTTGATACTTTTTTTTTTTTTTTTTAGTTTTTCAGACAGGCTCTCCCTTTGTAGTTCAGGCTGACCCCAAACCCACTATGTAGCCCAAGCAGTCCTCAAACTCAGCAATCCTCCTGCCTCTGCCTCCCAAGTGCTGTGATTACAGGCGTGAGCCACCATGCCAGGCACTGTGGTATGTGGTACTGATTGCTGGTGAGTGTGAGTCACCACTCCCAGTGTTGTTGTATGTGGTCACCAGGACCTCAAACTCAGGACCTTGAGTTTGCCATGCAGGTGCCAGAACCACTGACCTAAACTCCTGGTCCATTTGATACCTTTTTATCGTGACATTTTTGCTTTAAAGTTGATATTTTAAAATATAGTATTGAAATATACTTACCATGATTGTTGCCATTCTTCCGCCTCAGATTTTATTCTGAAGAAAATGGCCAATTAAGTTCATTCGAGTGTGTTTCCTTGGAACCTAACTAATAATTGCTCTTGGAAACCCCCGCGATTTCCTGGGAAACTACAAATAACCTCTGCAATTTTTTTCTTTCCAGGAGGTTTTGCAAGCAGTCCATCTGAGAGCGCTATTCAGCTCTCCTTGTTGCTGATTGGCTGCTGCCCTGGAACCCATTTCTGCAGAAGCACCAGCGTTCCTTAATTCTAATAGGTTTCTCTACCGCATATAACTAGCTTGAGTGTTCTTGGTTTTGTTCTTCTTAAAGCCCCAAGACATCTAAGATGCTATACCTTCTAAGGCTTTATTAATACAGTATTTTATTGAATTAAATTACATAACTGTGGGAGATACAGCATATTTAGAGTTTATACAAAACTTCTGTAAATGGAAAGAGGGGTTGAAGGGAGGGCATGGGAATGAGGAAAAAAGAAGAAACAAGATATATCATGAGGGGAAAGAATAAATGTGATTTAGAAAGAAAAAGAAAGCACATGTATATAGGGGTAAGGAGATTGTGGAGTGGGTAGGGATATGGGTAAAAATGAGATTAACTCGTGTCAAATTCCCCAGTGTGGAGTGTGATTGTGAGCTGTAAAAAAATGTACCAAGAAAGAATTCAATTAAAAAAAAGAAAAAATTTTAAAAAGAAAAGAAAAAGATATATCATGTACAGGTACAAATTTCCTAAGATGAATGTGATCACTGTGTATATCCAAAATGTATCAATGACATTCTTTTTTAAATTAAGCTCTAAAAATAGGCATTGTCCTGACTGTGTCTGAAATTCACAATTTTCCACAGTTCAAAGATCCTCTGGAAATGGAATGCCCATGAATTTTCAGCTTCCTTTATAAGTACAGTATCAATTAGTTTCCCATACATGTTCCAGATTAAAATATTCTGCCTGTCAGTTATACTAGTTTTCTCTTCTTGGGTAAGAAATTAACACTCTTTAGAAGAGACATATGCTGTCTTACAGCATCTGCAGGTCACGTGTCCAGACACAATTTAGTTGCTTTGGGGTCTTAGGAGTCTGCTTCGGGTGCCAGACAGTTAAGTGTTCTCCTCTGAGACTCTCATCTCCTTGTCGCTGGCTGAATTTATTCCCTCACAGCCTTCCACCTCGAGGCAGCTCGCTTCTCCAAGGTCAGCGGGAGGCTCTCTGAAAAGTGTTTCCCCGTCCTTTTTGGAACGTTCGCCTAAATCATGCCTATGGAGGATACTCTACCCTTTTAATGCCAGAAAACATACTCATTTGGGAGCTTAAATATCTAAAAACCCACTTCACTTGTGCTGTAAAATATTGGCTAGACTGAAGTCCCAGGTTCTTTCTGGGGTCCCAGGAAAGAGAGTGGCTAATGACATGTCTCACTGGGGTCACTCAGCTATATTTGCCTCATAGGTCTGAGACAAATTTCTTATTTTTATGTCATTTCCATTTGTCTCTTTTTTAAAACTGATCTTTACCACTGGATTTACCTCTAAATAAACTATTAATTATGGCTGCATATCTAAATCATACCAGCCATGAAACAAAGCCTTTTATCAACTCCAATTTTAGCAATTTTTTTTTTTTTTGAGACAGGGTCTCGCTTTGTAGTTCAGGCTGGCCCTGAGCTCACTATGTAGCCCAGGCAAGCCTCGAACTCAGCAATCCTCCTGTCTCTGCCTCCCGAGTTGCTGGGATTACAGGCGTGAGCCACCACGCCCAGCAATTTTAGCAATTTTAAAAGCTATACTAAAATTTAAATTGGGTTACATTCAAAAGCTGTAAATATTAAGACATGCTCCTGTACTAGAGTGTCAACTCAGAGAGAAGAGACAAACAAGTGTAGTAACATTTTTGCATTTATGTTGCCTCCTGAGGGAAATTAAAAACCCGTTGTGACCACCAGTCCCCACTACCTTCCAATTACTGCGATCTCTGTCTCCTTCACTCTCCTCGCTGCTTGGACCGCAGCCCTGACGTTCACAGCGTGCAGGAGGAGAGGTGTATTTTGGCTCAGTATTCAGAAGTGTCAGCCCATAACTATGTGGCTCCACAGCTGGAGGAACGTAATGGAAGGACCTGGCAGAGGACAGCGACTTATGTCATGGAGACCCAGAAATGCAGACAGAAGGGAAGAACAGGGAAGGAGTTTTATCCTTCCGGGTCGTATTCTCAATGACTGACTCATGTTTTCTGACCCAAGTCACGTAAGCAAGTTGGGCATAGCACCGCATGGTGCAAAAGGCTGAGTATATGAGGTTTGGGGACATTGTCAGTCTAAACCATGACACCACCTGTGAATTGAGGGAGGTAACTTGGCAGTACAACAAATATTTGCACAGAAAAAAAAATCTGGCTAAAAGAAGTCACATGATCAAATAAACCTATCCTGAAAATTACCTAGTGTATGAACTTGTTTATTGTTGCTCATACTGTGGGTAAGGTTTGTCTTCATTGAGAGAGCTAAATAAATTCTTAGTAGTCATCTCTCTCTTCACGGTTTTCATTGTAAAAATAATTATTAAATGACAACTTTTATTTCCAGTTCAAAAAATAAAATAGTAAAAATACCTTTTGTCTATAAGAAGCAATGCTGTATCTCCATAAAATTGTTTTGTAGCTCCCAGTTGGAAGTAAGAAGGAGCCAAGTCCCTGGGTGTGTGTCTGTGTGGGTTTCGTAGTTCCCTTCTTGTCAGTGACTTGCAGTTCTTGACACCTACAATTTAAGGGGGAAAGGTATATCTTGGCTCATAATTTATAGATGTTTATGCTGGTAATCCGTTGGCTCCCAGGCAGAGGAGGAGGAAGCAGAGAGAGACCAAGGGAGGAGGGAGGCTGATAGCACCTTCCAGGCCACGCCCCCTGTGGCCCGCCTCCTCAGAGCAGGATTCACCTCCCAATACACAATTATAATTCAGCTATGAATTTTATCAGGAGGCTAATCTACTGTTATACTGCCTCCATGTTCCATTCACTTCCCCCAAGTCTCCATCTGTGACCACATGAGATTGGGGGGGGGCATCTAGATTTAAGTCAACATTGTGTGTGTATTAGAACAAAGTGGGGAAAAAGGACAAACACTTTTTCTGCAGGGGTGTCCTACTTTGTAAGAAAAAAAATCCTCAGGTAGTTTCAGTGATCATCAGTGGTTATTATAGAGTTCACCAAACACAAGGTTGTGAAACATGGACCTAGAGATGAATGCACACATCTGAGAATTCAAATTGTTCTGGGTTTTTAAAAAGACTTAGTTCTTGCCGGGTGTGGTGACTCATGCCTGTAATCCCAGCACTCCGGAGGCAGAGACAGGAGGATTGCTGAGTTCGAGGCTTGCCTGGGCTACATAGTGAGCTCAGGGCCAGCCTGAACTACAAAGCAAGACCCTGTCTCAAAAAAAAAAAAAAAAAAAAAAAAAAAAAAAAAAAAAAAAAAAAAAAAAAAAAAAAAAAAAAAAAAAAAAAAAAAAAAAAAAAAAAAAAAAAAAAAAA